>JAPYZR010001366.1:0-74129 GCA_030522945.1 Trichopria nigra | reverse complement strand
TTCTGGGATCCTTATGGTCTGAAACGTGGACATTTGATGAAAAAATAGGGGGTAATTTTTTTTGCCAGCATGACCAAATTCAATACTTCGTCCGACCTAGGGTGCGGGTCGAAGTAATTAATGATTAAATGTCTACAAATCACGAGAGTTCACCTTTAAAAAGTTAAACCATGTAGATATGGTGATAAAAGTTATTACAATTAAATTGTACCATATTACGCACGCAGCTTTGAGGGGCGATAGCTTGAGATGCTGTGAATATTCATTTGATTACGTGAACGATAATTTACTTTAAGAGAATTGTAAATTTGCCATTTTCATCCTTTTTTAAATTTGAGGAATATAAGTATATATATCACTCCCATATTACGTGGAAATCTAATAATTGTAATGATTATTTATAGACATTTCTGAATTTCAATTTGATGAAATCCCATTCAATATCAAGAATAGTTCCTCATTTTCGCTTAGCTCGAACGCGTGTGAACTATACTATGCTATATAGAAGAGAATCTCATTCCATACGGATGTCACAACTTCCTAGGAAACGCTCACGTATACGCGTGACGAGAAGTTTACATTTACCTTGGAGATATGCCCATGAATAACCTATATTCCTGGCGATATACGATTTAAAGCGACTTCCTAGGCGACTATATAGCAACTGTCTTTCATTCAAAACTCGCACTTCGCACCCTTAATAAATTGTCGTCTCGACAAGTCACTTTTCTTGAAGACCGCTTAACGCGACTCTGAGGACTCGATTTCAATTTCTCAAATATTTCTCGTTTCAACGATCACAAAGGGAAACTTTACAAGCTTCATATAAATTTTATTTTAGCAATTATACGATTATCGACCCTAAGAGTAATTAAACTTTTCGTTTACAGAAAATCCGCTCTCTCAGAATAAGTATTTGTTAATAACATCAATTTTATCGTCAACGGTATTGTTGGAGTGAAAACTTTCGCGACTACTTTTCACATTGTACGTTTGAAAGAAATAAATGTCCTCAACTTATTGACTTCAATATTACTTACAATAACCCAGTGTGATATCAATTGCGTATACTTATAATATGAATCAATATTTGTTTAAATTCAGACAGGCGTATCTCCACGTCCAAATTTAGCTTAAAAGAAAAATTAACGTAAACTATTTCGAATTTACTCTGCAACAATTAACAATTAAATCATGCGACACTTACCCCGTCAGGATGGTATTTTTGAAGACCACCTGGGGTCGTGACAGCGCAAAATTCCGAGAGTACATCCTGCAGTTTCCTGGTGGAATCTGCAAAAGAACAAGATGGATTATTGCAATTTCACAAACGTAACTTATTTATAAAAATCCTGATTTATTTCGCTCCAAGTGACTATATTTTATATGATCAGTATTTATAATCTAAACAATTTTACAAAAACTCATCACAGATGTGAACGCACGGATATTTATTGAACGTTATTCTTATTTTAAACATACATTTCTCTTTTTTTTTATTCTTTATTTTAAACATACATAATAATTATCCAAATGAATATTTAAAAATAGACGCAAAAACAAATGAAGAAATTCAACCATTGATTCAAACTTATTGTAACCTCGAAACTTAAATGCGTCTGTAACTTCGATTCACCGAAAGCCGATGGAACTTTGAGATCTTGAATTCGAAGAGCAATATAAGTTATCCCTAATTAATGGTTCGGGCCAGCTGTATTTAGCCCCCCAAAGCGAATAAACGGAATGCAGCCCTTAAAGTTAAGCACGGATCGTAATTTAAACCGCGACTTTGCGGAACGATGCAAATTTTCCCCAGGAAGCCATTTATCCACTTTGGATGCTCAGTCTTGTATTTTTATTTTCATAGTTGTGTTCCATGCATGCGGAATAAATTGGAACGAAAATGCTCTTCACCGTGATTATTTCCCGCCTTTTTAACCGCCGCCGTCACGGTGGTAAAAAGCTGAAAGGACGTATAGAAAACGTCAGCGGTATATCAACATTTCTTTGTTGTAGTCATAAAATATCCTTTTCATACTCGTTATCGCTTTACAACATTGGTTGTCGTAAACGAATTTTGCGGGGATAACAAAATTTCCATTATGACTTGATTTGGTTATGATCTTATTATAGAAATCGAGTATATACACTTTCGTTAATTTTAATTAAATTGCTTATATCCCTCTCCAGCCGAACTTAACGAACAGAGCAATTAAATGAACAGGAGAAATTAATTAATTCTAATTATAATGAATTGATTAAACTTAACGAAATTAAATGGACGGAAAGCAATTCAAGTATAAAGATTGTATGAAGAAATTGCAATCTGTGATATCGTCGACCATACGAATGTTGGAAAAAAACAAATGTGCAGAAATTTTATGTTAATTTTGTACAATTTCCTAACTAAACTTAAATAGTTCTTACATTTATGTACCAAATGAAAAAAGTAAAAATTTGGTTAGGGTCCAAAATGTCGCAATAATTGTGTACAATTTTTTACCAATATACTCGAATGACGAAATTAGGAAACCATTTACCAAAGGACGTTCCAACTTCATAGTCGAAGCCTATGTATATACACGGGGTGCCCCAGAAGCGGCGGATGCCATTTCCAGAAGGCAATTCTCTATGAGAGTTCAAATCAAAAAGTCCATTACCAAAATTTAATCCAACGCATATTGTCTGATTGCTGAGCAATTGAATTTCGCTGATCAGCGGCGGTAGGTATATCATCCAAAAATGGTATGGAATATATGAATTCCTAGACATTTTAAAATACTGACTTAAAAAATGATCGTTAAATGTTCCGCTAATTTAAATTTATGAATTCAAAAACACAAAACAAAAAACAAGCCAAAATTTATGAAGTAAACAATGGGATTTTTTTTATTGTATCTTTAAAAAGATGAACTTTTGACGATATTCAAAATGGAAAGAATTTGAATGAGATAATTAAAGGTAACATGATGGTAACAATGGAACCGTTACAAAGCATTGTAAAAAATATGCATATAGATATAAATATGTATATAGACTTATGAAATGGAGAACTATTTCAAAAACTAAGACAAAAAGTAAGCATGAAGAACCGATTCAAAATTTTCAATTTTAACATGCAATAGAACAATGCATTCTATTTGTAATGTCATCGAATATTCTCTAAACGTTTTTGCCATTTTCTATGCACATGTAGAATCTGCAAATGTCAGAATCGATTTCCGAAAATAATTTCCATGCAATTGATGCAACTAATCTCGTACTTGGGAATATTTCACGATGAAAGATGGCAAAATCGATAATATTTTATTACGACATTGTTAATTCGGTTTTGAAGTAGCACGTAAAGTAATCACGGCGTTGCGGTGGATTGATTAGCCTCCGTATTTTGCATTTTCCTCAAACTCCTGTAGGTACCAGCTGCGCAATTACGAGTTCCTTCACCGTTATCCTACGGCGAAGAAAATCCGCACGGATTTACCAAGAATTCAAATTCATTTTTTACGGCTATTAATTCAGGTATTATCGTTTTCATCAATACGATACTAAAAAAATATTAGAGTATGTTCTTACGTATATAATTCTAATAATATACTTACTAAATTGTAAAAAAAAAGAAAATGATTATTTACTTCTTTAATATGTGATTACAAAAAAAAATATGAAATTAATGATTATGTAATTACAAAGGCTACTCGGTAAAATATCCTTCTTTTTATATACCATTGTTTAGTTAATGTCACTAGATACATTTTTATGGTAACACATCTTTGATTCGTTGCGTGCAAAAAAAAAATCTGTCTTACCAGCAAATTCGTATTAAAAAAAAAAAATTATATAACCTTGATTTGGGCCATCCACGAAAATTTTCGAAAAAGGTAAGAAAAATACAAAAAAAAAGCCAAATAATTACAAAAGTTATTAAGTGTTTAATGAACGTAAAAGTCGATTTTCATAATATTTTTACACTTCAGAATTAAAAAATTAGAATTATAATTATTTATGAAATGCTGCTCTTTTTTTAACATTTCGACAAAAATGTTTCGTCCACTCGTGTTGACGTTACCTTAATGGAAGTTCAAAACAAAAGACAACAGGTGTACAAAAATTGCTAATACACTATCATATAAAATTTCAATCGAAGAGTTAAATTATCTCGATTGCATTCAAAAGAATGGAATTTCGCTCTTTGGAAGATCAAATTTACTTTCCGTAAATATATTTTTAAACAATTTTAAATGTTAAATGGTATACTGTGCTTTCAAATGATTATTTATTTTAATCAGGTAAATACCGTGGTACCTGTGCAAGAATAATGAGGAATAATACGATCAGAAATTTTAGAAAATAATTACTTACGAAAGTACGGAATTCGAATGTAGAAAATACAATTCTCAACAAAATGTGCGTCATGATAATTTTATATTATTCATTTACATCCAATGAATATCCATTGAACGAGGAGCGAATAACATATGCACATAACAATGAAAGTGTAATTACTTGTCAAACCAAGCTCGTATACTGGTTTAATTATTAATTTTTGTATCATTACACTAATTAAATCTGTAGGCATATATATTTACAAAATAATTCACGTAACCGTTGTGGAATATAATTGTTGATTCCCTTTCCTAGCGTTTGGGTATAATTTTCATTTATTCAAGCTTGATACGATTTATAATTTCGTATGTCAATACAAATTAACTATATACTTACATCTTTTTTAAAGCACCATAAGGTATTTGTAAAAATGTCAAACACGATTCGTTTTTTATTCCATTATGTAAACAGATATTACTTTAATATTTAAATATATTCATCAATATTTGCAACTTTTTATAATTTCATTCAGTTTTATTAAATGTATGCGAATTTGTGAAAGTTGATCAATTTTTCTCAATAATTGTAGTCAACGTTCAAGAAACAATAGGCTTATTGTACTATGTTAGCTAATTTTCATATTTCCCCAAAAGAAGAAAACATCGGAAAGTGCAAAATGTATTAACCAACAATGTACAAATAAAACATTGTTTCTCATTTTTATGAGTTACCAACCTTCCGAACTTTACAACTTCATTGAAAGTATACGCGGACCTCCAGTTTCGCTTCAGTAGTAACAGACAGGTTTGGTCGGACTTATCGCATAAGGAGCTCAGATGTGCCTTCCTGGTTTCAGCGAATAATATACAGTTTCAGGATTCCTTTTAGGATGCGTCACTAAACTACTATGTTCTTGCACAGCAAATCAATGACAGAATTCTCAAAGTACCTTTGATCATATAAATGCATCGGCGTCCGAATTAGACGTGCATGTGAAATTCAGCATATACGTGAGTCTCTAAGCTGGAACCAATATAATTTTCAAAGGTATGACGAAACTCCTGCAAAATTTGCTTCACTTCCACAAAAGATATGGATTATTGCGCTAATATGTGCGATACGACTGATGGCGGGTCGATATTTTCATTCGAGCTCTCGAAAGAAACAAGAAAGGATTCGTTCGAATGCTAAAAATGTGAAAGAATAAGTTAATTTTTTAATTGTTGCTACAATAGAAAAACTGTATTTTCTAAATATTTTCTTTTAGGACAATATCCGTTAAAAATTTGGTCACAGAGAAGTTTCAGTAACTTTTCGGTAACCGTAAATGTCCTATACCTCAGAAACGTTTCGAATCTAATTTTTAAATCTATAATATCCTCCAGTTTCATCTAACAAAAAAATAAGAAAAAAATTGTAGATGGCAATGGCAGAGAAGAATACGATATATATAGATATTCCATTCGTGATGGTTCACTATCGAGTTTCAAGTGTCATCGATCGACTTATTTCGAGGAGTCTTTAAAGCTTATTAAGATGCGACTACTTGTTGCGAGACATTGAATTTGTGAGTTATAGAAAAATTACAGATATTGATGCTCTCTTAGTTTTAAACTAGAAATGTTAACGATTAATTCGTTCACAGGCGAACCTGTACAGAAAATTAATAAAAATATATGAAGAATAGAATAAATATCTTATGTATAAATATAAATATTTTATGATAAAAATAAATAACGTAAGGTTTAATTCAAGTTTTCCCGATTTCGATAAATAAAACAAACATGTTTTTACATTCAAAATTCGTATTTGTTAAAAAAAAAAGAAAAAAGTAAAAACAACGGAAAATTCCACACCTGTAATTATCTATAATCAATTGCGCATAAAAACAAAAAATATGTATATACACAAATAAACGTTATGCACATATATATAAAACTAAAAATATACATGTAATGCCCATAGTTCTAAAGGACAAGAAAAATAGTAGAAAAATATAAGACAATAAAAAAATTCACCAATTAAAAATGCCTATAAGCAAACGTATGTTACGTATACATGAGCTTCGATTTGTTATATAAGGTATTTAGAAAGTTGTTTCAGGCAAATTACGTACGACCGAAATTCAATTCGATCATTCTCCTACGCGAGCATCCGAAAACTTTTGTCAAATCTGAATTTCAAATTCATCAATTTCCCAATTGTCGTATAATAGAACCAGATGCAAATTTCTCTGACAATATCGTTGACGAGGTTTAATGACATTTTGTGTTTGAAACGATACGCTCGGTATAGGTATAACATCCGATAAATATTTATTCGCATAAATCACCGGAGGGAGTATAGACACTATTCCATTTTCCATTTACTAAACGAATTTATAGAATAATATTTTTAATAAATTTTAACCATTTTTTTTAAGTTTTTTTTTTCCATTCTAGTTTTTCATTGTTTTCCGTGACATTAACATGTTTGTTTACATTTTTCTCATACTCATAATTGTTAACTAATAACTATTTAGTTTATCATAATGTAAGATGAGGGAAAAATGACATACAGTAGTCCCCCTTATTTTAATTACTCCTTAATTTTTTCCACTCCTCTATTTTAATCTTTTTCACTGTCTATTTAAGGTATATCGTTATATCTTTCTTACATTGACGGTAAAAATGAATATTGCGCATTTTTTCCCAACTTCTTTTTTACTTCTTGCGATATTTGGTATATAGAAATGAATTGTACAATGTAATTACTCCTTTCAAATGCAACGACATGAATATTGCACCAATAATGTTATAAAAGTTGGAATACCGATCATTATTACCCTAATAAACGAGACAAATTTTTGGTCTGATAAATGCAATTATATATTAATATAATACGAACTATGTCTATATATATATATATATGGATTAAATAATTATTCAAAAAACTTGAAGACATGTTTCAGGACTAAAAATATAAATCAAACTTTTAAATGTATAAAATCAAAAAATGGCAGATCCAACGTGAATTCCGGTCGAGGTTGTAAAATTCAAAACGACGTATCCATTCAATATATCAGCACATCGTATAACAAGAGATGAATTTTGGTAAAACTACGTTCTAAGTGTTTTCAGTATTATTTCCCGAGCAAATAGGAGAAAGCACAATATTCGTTATAGAAAAATGGAAATCGTGATTTGTGATAAAATGAAATCTGTTTATATTTTTGAGGGTTTCGTTGCGAATGTAGCAATTGCCCAAATGTTCACGTAACTATACACTAAAAAAAAAATTAGTTATTTTCAAGTAAATATTTACTTGAATAGTAGCAAATAAATATTTACTTGAATTAAGAAAATGTTTCCTTCTTTTTAGTAAATCTTACTTAATTCAAGAAAATCTTTTCTTAATTCAACTAAATATTTATTTGCTACTATTCAAGTAAATATTTACTTGAAAATAACTAATTTTTTTTTTCAGCGTACCCATTTATTCAACAAACAAGTATTCGAGGTAATGCACTTTTATATTGCTAAAATATATAATTGCAGGTCGTAATTCCAAAAGTTGAAATGAATAACCTGTCAAAAATTGAATAGTTACAGTTACAATTGAAAACGTTAAAAAATAATCCATCCAAGAAATCAATCATTGTCAAACAATCGTTTGAAAAATTCGACACATAAATATATATATATATATTGATTTCCGTTCGAAAACAATTACGCGAACCATTTCGTATGAAAATCTGAGCACGAATTGAATCCGGAACGTTCCGTTCCACTTGTGGTTTAAGTTATAACAGCGAACGGGCGCGAGTATTAGTAGCACTCGGAAAGCAAATTGACGGCATGAAGTACTTACAGGCTGCCAAATCCTGAAGCTGCTGGAACTCCGCCGGCGAGAGTTTATCCCAGTGAAGGGCCATTCTTACTCCGGGTTTCTGTTAATTCGGACGTTACCCAACACCCGTCCTTTCGTCACCTGAAACAAAAAACAATAAACAAACATCAACGAAGGGTCGAACACGAATTTGATTGATTTTTTGAATTATATCGTCTGGTTATTGTCCATCGATTCGTACAACGTTCTTCCATTTAACTAATGCCTGGAATTGTTTCTATGCTCGGCCGCCTTGCAGTTCAGCGACGCTCTACAGATTTAATTAACGAAATTGTCAGCGAGCAGTTCGTTACGTTTTGTTTATCAGGACGTTCAAATCTTAATGAAGTAGCTCGTGTATTTATGCATCAACTCGTTCGTCTTTTATTATAATTTATAATGTATGCCTTAATTTTAATATAGTCATAATTTATCTTCTATTCCATACAATACATACGACGTTTATTGTTTAAGGGAAATCTGATGAAGCACTCCTTTGGCAAAATCAGAGTGGATCTCCTACACCAAAGTAATACATTTGAAAAAGGAGATGTTTCTACAAACTTATATCAATTAAACCCAGTTTCTTAATTATGTTAAGTGTTCCAACAAGTTTTATTTCGTTTCGCGAATGTTTCTATTATCTCAAAAACTTTTGCTTATTTTTCGTTAATTCTTTTTTCATCGCAGGGAAATGTTTCATTTAGGTTTGACCAAGTTGTTACTATGTACATTGATTATATATTTCATCATCATTTTTGCAATTATTTCAAGTTGATGCGATTTACTTTGACTTTTAAAAAGCGTTCGACACTCTTTTGCAGAGGGTCTGGAACACAGGTGTCCAGATGGGTACTTTTTCAGTGGCTTAAATCGTATTTGACTGATCGGACCCAGCTGTTGAGAATTTGTGACCAGCGATTGCAACATCTGGAGTTCCTCAAGGTTCTCATATCGGCCTCATGTTATTCATTCCTTTTATTAATGATCTCCCCTTCAGCTGTATTCGGTCAGCTAAATGTTTAATTTATGCGAACGATATATTTACATTACTTTATAAAATATATACTTTGTATGCCTCTAAACTCCAAACTGATATCGATAACCTTCATAAATGGTCAATTGACGATGGTTTAATTTTAAATTACAGTTAATGTTATATATTGTTCCTTTTTAGAGGGGCAAATTTATGTTAAAATATAATCTCTATCAACAACTCGTATCAACAACATTATCGTTAGATCACTGTTACGTACAATCAAACCTAGTGTCAGTTCAGCATAACTTTCTTAGGTCATGTAAGAGGACCAGTGCTCTAATTCATATTGATCATAATTTCGTACCCATTATGCAGTAATCGACATAATATATATATATTCTTATCGTTTTATACTGGAATGCTATTTATAGTAGAAAGTGTTTGAAATTATTGATATAAAAATTATGAAAAAAGAAGGTCGCAAAGTACTTTGCTGATGGATAATTCAATGTAATTAAAGTGTAAATTTCATAGTTGGGATTTTTGGTCTACCAGTTACCTGGTTTGCGCTATTTTGACGGTTCGTTTTATTTTGTGGGCATATATTAGATTCTCTCTTCTAAATTTGAAAACCCCGATGTTAGATTCGCGTCATCCACATTTTTGCGGGCTAAATACAAATTCAAAAATATTTTTAAATGTAAATGATCTGCATGTAAACTATATATTACCCTATATATTAAATAACGAGAAGACGTACTTTTTACATATATGTATGTCCCTATAGAACGTGTAATTGAGTCCAAATCAAATTCGAACGAAATCTCGTTAAAGAAAATACTCGGATGCATCGAAAAAGATAAGCCATTGGGCATTTTGAAATAACAAGCATGTAGTACGACGTTATAAACAAGATTGTAATTTCGTTCGGTTGATTTAATACTTGTAGTAAAATTTGTCATATTGTTTCAATTTTATCTAATATAATTATTACAAATCATATCAAAGACATTATATTAAAGAACAAAATATTAATGAATAATGACGTACAAATATGACTCTAACAATGATTTCAAGACATCTACATAATCGGTAAATATATAAGTAAATATATAGGTAAATATAGAGTTAATTTCTCTAATTCGCATCTGATTGAGCTCAAATGTTATACATTATATTTGTATAATTTTGTGTGCTTATTAAAAATAGATTTCGAAACTGCATGAATGTATATATTTTTTTACTATTTTCAAGTTTGTATTGTCACGATAGCTACGTTTTAAAATGTTGAAACCATAGGAAGATTTTTCAGTGTTAAAATTGAGAAAAATGGCAGTATATTCACTGCAAAAGTAAAAATACATAATATTAATTCGATATTCAATAATAGCGTATTCGATGTTTATCGCTTACATCCAAAGATTATCATCAGAATTAAAAATTTTTTGAACATATATACATATCTTAATATTTGCGACAGAGTCAACAAAATCAAAAGTTAATAATTCATGAAATTTAGCAAAATGAAAAAAAAAAATTATTAATTTATGGTGTTGAGAAAATATTAAGTATATATATATATATATATATATAAATTGCTTCAACAGAATGAAAGTAGATGAATCATAAATAAATACCGGATAATTTTTTAAATCACTCACTAATCAATATCAATAGCAATCTGTAACAAACGTCAAAAGAATAAACAAAAGTTTGTCAAGTCAATTAAATCAAGAACCAGAGCAATAGTAGAAAGATATTAAAAATTAACGATAGAAAAATATCGTGATTAAAAAAAGAAATTGAAAAATAATACAAAATGTACAATAATGAAAATCGTATACAGTTATACAAAAATAGAAAAATAAACATCGCTAAAAAAGATAACTACGAGCGATTTACAAAAATTGAACGGAAGAACAATCTTTACTTTTCCAGCCGATATGTCGACGATGTACGGTACATAGCCGGCACTATTAGGAAATATTGTGTCATAACCGAAAGCAATCATGTACATTACAATGCACCACGCGTTTCCAAAACGCTTTCACGAGGAGCTATGCACAGCTTGCCAAAATACTGCTACTTTTCCCTGACAAACTTACAGTTTTGTTCCGACCGACATTATTTGTTGCTGAAAAACATCCAACGCCTCAGTTTTATCTTCCACTCGAGTAGAACTGACCGCCAGTCACATCGGACTCCATTTCTGGATCTATTCATGTCAAGGTTTCTGGCCGTCATTTTTGGTAAGTTGGTTGGTATGTTCTTTGAATATCCAAAAATATATTTCGAAAAAGATTATTTCTTTATAAAACGGCTGAAAACTGAAAATTTTCATTTACATAAAATTTGAAGTCTGTTAATTTCTTACGACCTTCGATTATTTTTTATAATAACTAAATTACAACATTTTCCCTATATTATTACACATTCTTGTCGTTTATTTCCAAATTCATTGATAGACTTCTATGTATATATAACACAAATTTTATTCATAGTTCTTAACTATTTTGTCATTTGCATTATTGTATTTTGTGAATCTTCGTGGTCTTCGATCTTTGACTTTCTCCATATTATATCGCGTTTCGTTTTTTATTCTTTTAACTTATTTTAATGTGATTTTCTTCATTTATTTTCTGATTTTTTTGTGGAATATTATCAATTTGTTCGCCTTCAACGTTTGCGAATTCCCTCCATATTTGTGAATTATCATACAACTCACGCAAAAGCCGCTTCTCGATTTTTATTAATATTTCTCTCACTATCTACTGACATTTGAATTGAACATTTTCCCGATTTTTGCACATGGGCAAAATCTGTCAAATATTATAAGCTTTTGTTAATTGTCAGTCTTTCTAGTCAACTTTAATCAATCTCATTCATTTAAGTTTATGTAATTATTAATTAAAACTTATTAACTTTCTGATAACTTTCTGTTGGTTGTTCTGTTCATTTATTATTGTCAACATTTTGACGTACTTATAAATGACTTTTCAAAGAAACTTATTTTTAAATAAGTTATTCCTTCGACTGTATATACAATAAGCATTCCTCTTTCTTCATGTTGACGTAATAAGGACGAATAGCTTTCGAAAAAGTCTTAAACTTGTGTTAACAACATTTCACAAAATGTTGCGTCTTTAAGCCGTTTACTTTCTCAACTTTTATAAGTTATTGTAATTGTTTCATTTGTTCAGTAATTTTTCATGTCGTAAAAGTCTTGCATATAAGATTTTGAATTTTCACAAAACTAACGAGAAACGTCGAAAAAAACTGCCAACGCATACAAAAAAATATTACTTTATTAGTTTCAAAACTTTTTCGCGGGGAAAATATTGGTTAACTGAGTAATTAACTTTATTCTGTCTATACACCGGCGATTTTGAATGTTGATATTCAATATAATATAATTACATTTTATTGATCTTCCTTTAATAGATATTAAATAGTGCATTTTTCTTTATTTCGAGGATCTGTTATAATAAATTAATGAATCGTTTATCGTTTCGACCATTCGTTAAATTTTGATATTGATGCAAATCTTACAGAAATTCGAAAATTGTTAGGATCATTGATTTTAAAATGTTTTACCATTTTTTTTTAAATTCCTCGTGTATCTGATTATATTTTGTTTCGAAATGTTTACACAGTCGGTTTAATTGGTCTCAAAATCTAACTGACAACTGTAATTTGTCGTCTTTTGATTTTTATGTTTATCCGAATGAATGGTAAACTCTACATTTCAATGGAGCAGAAGCATGTATATAAATTTCGCAATTTACAATTACCAAATGAATACCTTGTAATAAATCCATAATTTACTTATATTCTAGGAAATTGACTAATTGCAAATATGCACAAATGCAAAGCTATGTTTCACTGTTAATAAACTGAATGACAAATTAGTTGTCAAACGTCCAAAAACATTAATTTTGATCGTCGTCAAAAATTATTTTATACGAAAGACCTCGGAGAAAAAATAGATTTACGAGGGTTCTTTCTTAAAAGTGACACGAATAATGCCCCTATAAAAATGTAAATGTACGTTTTTCGTCGGTGACTTTGATGAGGTTGAAACTCGAGATCTTGGTCTCTTTGATGTTTTTTCAGCATTGTATATATAATACGTCCGTGAGTTTACAATCTGTCTGGTAGCTGACATCGTTAATCTGTTAGAAGCTCCTAATAAACTGCTACAACTATATTCGTGTATATTATCATTGAATACCGATATTGCCTAATTATTTATTATACTTTCATTATTAAATCAATTAACAATTTGTTTATAAATATTGTTTACTTTTTATTTCATCGCGATAGTAGATTAAAAGACATTACAGAGATGATTCTGCAGTGTCTATACTTGAAATAAATTAATTTTTCCGTGTGCAACTATAAATTATGACGTTCGAAAGTTCAATAAATTTTTTACTTTAAAATTAAATACGTAAACATCAACATAGCGACTCGCAGAGTCCTAGAATGGCATGTATATATAATAAATACTTCATTTTGACAGATATTCGATTTTAATGAACCTGACATCATAGATTATTGGATTGGGCGGGATATCAATCTAGTGCCACCTGATCGTGTGAGTAGCTCGTCGCTGTCGCAAAATTCAACCATTGCTTTTTTTTATATTAAATTTTAGTTGGAAACTCAGGCTTACTCTGATATATACGTAGCAAAAGGAATAATTAAATCTTATTAAATCCTTACCCGCATCACATTCAGCTCGATTGACTTAAATACACGACAATCTTATCGGAGAAAGGAATACGAAATTATTTAATGATTTCCACAATTTATATTTTTATTAATAACTCGTTAACTTTTAGTTTTCATTCATGACACTGTATATCCTTCAATTTCTCTTTTTTTTTTTTGCTAATGATTTGAACGGACCTCCATACTCGTTATTCGTAAACTTTTACCATTTTTTCGCATCCCTATTTTGAAATTATATATTTATAAAATAGCTTCAATGCTTTCTTTAATGATCTTCTTTATTTAATTAGTTTTAAGCAATTTTTCGATTATCTTTTCATTACTTTATATCCAAGTTCTATCTTTATTTTGTCGCCATCCAATTTGCCGATACGGAATTTTTCTGTGCAAACTTTCAAATTTGGTCAATCGTCCGTTGTTGTTAAAAATTCAACCTATAACCTACACATTTAGTAACCCAATGGGTTTTATACATTCCATTTTCATGATGCAAGTGGAATTTCATACATTATGATCAAACATGCATTTTAATGAATCTACTCTGAATTTCATTCGCGGGATTCACGGATCATTGTTATACTTTTTGAAGCATGAAACATGTGCTAGAAAAATAGCAAACTAGAATAAAAAAAAAGATGGCCAGGCAAGATCTCATTTTCGGATCAAACTTGCATGGTCTTTCGCATTCTCCACGTTCGATGTACCGTGCGGGACAGTAGAAGAATGGAATCTCTTCGGCGTGAAATAAAGTATTCAGAGAAAGAAAAGTTAGGATGCTGCTGATACATATCTATACCGAAATATGAGAAATGTGTCCAGTTGATGTACTTATTTTTCATGAAACAAATTTTGAAAAAAATTATAGTATACTATACAACTATATATTATACTTAAATAAATAATAACATAAATAAAGCTATTTTTATTTGTTTAGTCAGATTGAATATATTGAATATGTCGAAGGAACATTATCTTCGATTCATCTTAAGCAATCTACATCCACCCCCTGATGACCGTAAACCGCAAAATAAATTTATAGTCATAACAATGTTGAAGTAGTGTATAAAGTAGCATTTAACAAACACAACAGTAAAGTCATAAAACACAATTATTTTCAAAACAATATTTCACAAAAGTATAACAAAACATGGCCAATACACACGACTCATCTGTTCCTTTTTAAGAAGTACACATGCACCTTTCCTTTTTCCAAAATACTTGAATCTACATTTTTTGTCTAAAATATGTGGTTCCAAATGGTTTAAGTTATTTATTAATCTTCAGCTGAAGAACTCGTAAAAGCATAATGACTTGATTTTAATCAAATCTAAAATCCGAGTATATAAAATCGAGTTGAACGAAATCTTATCCGCTGAATAAGATCTCATTCAAATCAATTCGAATGTAAATTTTGACCCGATCAATTCAAGTTTAACTGTACTCAATATATATCAGAATGTACTACAACATGATCAGATAAAATTTTAATCCGTTATTTCTAGTTTTGAATTGTACCTATTAATTTCCATTTGCGAATAGATCTGAATAAGATTTCATTCAGATATATTCTTATAATAAATTCAGTTCTGAATCATATTCTGATCAAATCTCCTTTTTAATTATATGTAAATTTCGGATGTTTTGGATTTGATTCGAATCTGATCGTTCCCCTGAAGATTTCGAAAATTTACCATCTATTTGAAGCTATATATGTATAGTTTCAACAAACATCGTCTTATTTGCAACTGAATGAAGAGATCATTTACAAATTACTGCAATTAATCTCCTTAAGTTTGCACTATAACCCAGATTACTTTTAAAAAGTAATTAAATGCCAATCTACAAAAAAAATTGTATAAAAATATTTAGAACTTGAATGTAATGTAAAAAGCTGTTTCATTTTATAGATAAACCGATGAAAAATGTTTCCAACTTCGAAGCATATATCAATTGTTCACGTATGAATTTAAACATCATACATAATAATTTGCTTCTTTTTATACATTCGTCGAATGTAATATTGTATAGCAGCGACAAAAAAAAAATGATAGAAACTTGATCTATGATGTATAGTCAATTTGTTACACCTGACAGTAAAGAAAATATAATTCAAATATTTAGAAATTGAAATGTTTCATATTTCACCACACGCTCAAACGGTAATGTAACTATACATATTTCATTGTGCAAGGGCTTGTACCGGTGATACTACCCGTGTTGGAAAAAATTCAAGAGGGCATAAATAGAGACTCGTATGAAAAGACAGAGAATAAAATTGTTTCCCTACTCACACCAGAGTCGGTGGGGTTTTCATTCGGTTTCACGTTACCGTATGCCGGATACCACGAGTACTTGTATACAGTCATAAATTCTATGATAAAGTTACCTGTTATTTTTCATGCGACACAAGTCGATGCCAATTGCCGATGAATTTTTACTGAATATAGGGTAACAAAACCAAGAGTTACTCAGGCCTTCAATCATTATTATCTAAAAACGATGAACGACATAGCCGGGATGAAATTAAAAAGACATTGATTATAGTTTTTCTATCGACATTAGTAGCTTTGAGACGATTTGATCGAAAACAAAAATTTTCAATCATTAATTTTTTTTTTTTACTTTAAATTTAACAGGAATTTTATCGCATCTAATCATCCATATACGATCTTTTGTAAACGATATTCTAATCGTCATTAATTGAATGTCATGTTATTTACACGATAATAATAATATTTGAATAATTTCAATACGATTAATCCATTCAATCGACGATTTAATCAGTTTTTGAATTCAATTTAACGAATTTGATCTTTTTCATATCATATTAAACCATTTCCAATTCAATTGATCCGTTTTAATAAATTTCTATCGCATTTGAAAAATGTCGATTGCTTTTAACGGACTTATTCAATTTTGAATTTACCGGACTCTTCCAATTTTGAATAAGAAACATAGAATTTGGAGTGAAGTCATTTAATTTTGTCAAAATAAAACGAATTTACATGATTTTTAATCAATATAAATCAAATTAATCGACTCTTATTGTGAAACGTTGATTAAAAACGGTAACGTTGATTTATTTCAGTTTCATTTAATGCTTGCTAGTGTTCAATAAAAAGGAAAACATCGTTTGTCATAACCGCGTTATGAAGCACTTTTATTTGGATTCAAACAGTAATAGTTATATCAATAAACAAAATTAAACGAAACATCGGTTAAAAAAAAAAAAAAAAACACCGATAAAAAATAACTACAGAGATCCCGCAGTCGAAGTTTTTTTCCCGACTGAGTTCTGCAGATGATGTATTGTTTTTCACTTCATCATGCATTATATATACGTAAATATACGTATATATTTATATGTGTGTGTGCTCGCTCCTTTATTCCATCCAGCTGCCTATAAACGTCTCGATGTATTTTACTGAATATGGAATCGTTTCAATAAACAAATAACGAAAAATTTGACTCCATATTCTTTTTATCTCGCACGTAGTCGAATTTATACAGATATATATATATAAATTAATAGGTATACGATTGAATAAATATCTAGTTGCCAACCTAATGTCTATTTATAAATACAAATATGGAACATCAATAAACTGTAGCCATTGGCCACAGACTCATTTTATTTCCGGTTAATGGAGAACATAATTGTGCAGCGGTTATTCAAATGGAAAACATATGTATCCAAATGAGCAAACAAGCATTAAATACCTGTAGATGGCAAAGTGAGCATTGCAAAACTATCGCGCGAGCGCTTCAACTATACTAATGCAATGTCCGCGTCATTTTAAAAATGCATTATTTAAGTATCCCTTTAAAAGTAACGTCGATAATAAATATATTGAATGCATGACGCTATGATATCTGTTGAGAGCCAAGTATTCCCCGAGTGTAGGGGATGAAAATATGTAGGTATAATTCATTCACAAATATTCGATTGGGAGTTTCTCTACGTAAAAGTACACATAGTTTCAGAATACTTTCAATTTTATTTTATTAAACATTTTCAAAAATTAATGAAGTTTTCTTATTTTTTTCTACGTGTCAGTCAAAAATCCATAATTACAGTACCCATTGAATTTGAAGATATTAATTTTTGACGATATAGCGATTGTTCGAATTTAACACAAAGAATTGAATGTTATTTTGCCCGTAAAAAGAAACTATAAGCACAAAAAAAATGTTATAATAAAGACTAGATAATCATGTACAATAATCATCAAAAATTTTAGAGTTGAATGATTTCCGAGGAATTTTGAGTGCTGACTTGAAAAATGTGATTTTGTGAAAAACGCATTTCAAAATTTGTCAATGAATAAATCATGATAATTGTTCACTTACGCAGATACGTCGGTGCCAGGTCAATTAGTATCACTGAAAAAAAAAGTTTGGGGCTTACAATGATAATTTGGTTCTCCGAACAATTCTTCTTAGTTCAGGAACTTATACCGATACAGTATAACTATCTCATAAATACTATAGTTTTGTGAAAGCAGTTATTTCGAACTTCAACGTTATGTAATCTTAAAAAACGCATTTAAAATTAATAATAAAAATTGAAAAATGCTGGAGGACAAGATTAGGAAAAGGGTACCACTGTGATACCTTTTGTCTAATGCTGTCCTCCAGCATCTTTCAATTTTTCCCCAAGCGTGAAATGCTCTACGTAGGTTAGGTATATATACAGAACAATACACAGTTTTCAACCTTAGCAATAAGTATGGCTCTCACAGCTATACCGATGTTTACACGATTTTAAAACTTTTCATTGCCGTAAGCCCCAAACTTTTTTCAGTGTACAGGTCTTCTACTTTTGATGAAATGTCTAGATCGTCTACATTTTGTTAACATTCACAGCTTGGAACAATGATGTCATACAATTGTTCATATGCTACATAAGTAATGCACATCTGGCTATCGTCGCCGTTCACACTTCCGGCTAAAACTTCGCCAGTTATTGAAATATTGATTTGAAATTTTCATCACATAATCTTGATGTCTCAAGCGCATCAAGAAAATGTGAAAATTGAAAACTCGATTTTTTTGACCCGCTTAGGTGTATATATATCCTTAAAATGGTTCCATTAGCGAAACAATGAGGATCGATCTACATTAGGAAAGAAGCGCGAGAAAACATAAAAAGCACGCTCGCCTTTTCAAACGTCAAAAGGCAGTTCCACCCTTGTAATTCCTGAAGAAATTAGGTATTCTCACATTGAATAGCCCTTGATTCGCTATTTTTTGGCTCGAAAACCATCGACCAGACCATAGACGGTATGTACAATCGAGCGCAATTGCAGTGAGCGCACCAGAATAATCGACGATCGATAACTAGCTAACTATAAAACCTCGGTTGATATATATATATCGATTGGTTTATTAGAAGATTGAATCGAAAATGATCAGATTAAATCGGAATAAAAAACATCAAGAATCAACGAAGACGTTCACCGAGTTTATTCACAGGCGTCTTGATGGAATAGGTTTAAGCAGTAAACACAATATCAACATCATTGATGCCTGTAAATCGCATACAAAAGAGAATTAATGAATACCGGTATAGGAGAGAGATTTAATCTTAGGATCGCTCCGTCTAATCAGATCGCACGAACAATTGCCCTATGCCTGATGCAGCGAGTCTATACATCCGAAAACTTGGAAGAGGTTCGAATTCGATTGTAGTGGTGAAAACTACCTTAATTATCTTAAACAGAGAGGAGGTTTAGTCGTTATGTACCTCTTTAAACAAATGCGTTCAGAGAATTGATAAGGAGAAAATGGCTGATGAACTGGATATTTCCTATAAATTCATCTTTTTCATGGCATCAAGTCATTAAACAGTGGATTGGTAACAATGGGCCTGACACACTGTGATCCATGAATATTCAAAATCAAAGTTCATGTTAACATATCTCGTAACATATCTCGTAACATTAAAAAACAACAGTAACAAAACAAAACAAAACATGTATAAAAACGTAAAAGTTATATTAATATTTACTAATTCTTAATGAATTTCATTATTGAAAACACGAATAAAGTGACTTTGGCTGGATCGGTGTATATGCTTACCATATAAGATATGGCATGCATAGCACGTTCTTATATGCAAAATACAAATAGGAAGTTAGTAGACGCTCTAACTTTGTGTTTTGCTGCATCCCGGTAAACGTGGCAAACGTAAACGTTATAATCATTAAGAAGTTTCCCGGTTTGATAAAGATTACGTTTGTGATACTGCAGATGGTACCAAGTTTATACATCAGCAGATACAGAAATTCCAAAGTGTGCGTGGTTAAGTGTTTACGTAGAGTTATTATTAAGTTTAGATGTTTGAAAATTATATTTCTAAGCAAAAATTGCAATTTTCACATAAAGTACTAACAATTATGATTTTTTATAAACAATGCCTTTTCTGACGAATAATATTATTACAAAAAACTCTAAAAATTAATACAGTGGCGTAGCTAGAAATTTTGTTCGGGGGGGGGGGGCTCCGGGTTTCACTATATATATATTTATAGGGAACAGGTCAAAAACCCGAAATTCAAAAACTAGTTTCGGGGGGGGGGGGGGTTGCAGCCCACACAGCCCCTCCCCTGGCTACGCCACTGAATTAATACAATAAGTTTCTTTATTTCCAGTAATGATAGTTTTCACTTTAAAAATTTAAATGGAAAAACGTTTTTAATGTGTTTATTAATTTCTTACTCGCGTAATAATATCTTTAACAGCCCATCGAGAATCACAAATTTTGTTTCAATAATTGTAATTTTTTTCTATATAATGACTAAACATTGCTCAGAATAAAAAAGATAATAAAATAAAATTGTCTTTACGAAGTGCTTAAACATTCTCTTTTCTTTTAATTCCTCCTAATATATAGATACAAATTAAACTTTAATATGTTTCCAAAAGTAATGAAAATTCAACATTTATACTAAATTTGACATATTATTATAAATATTATAAAAAAATAAATATCATATCGTAATTGAAAAATACACATTTTTTGTATATTTAGCCCAATTAATAACACTAAATGCATGATAAGGTATTTCCATCTGACACCAACATTTTTTGGTTCTTTTCACGAATTTCGTTTCACGGTTATCCGTACTTCCTTTTCCGCTTGGTGCTTCCGGTTTATTTTCCTTCCCTGTCCATTATCAGCCACTTGTTTTTCTGCACTTCTCGCTATTTTTTCCGCGGCAACTTTTTGCCAGAGTCATGCTCGCTTTTCCCCGCGGACGAAGACGAATGTAGTCGAAGCAAATGATCCTGTCTGGCGTAATTTTTATTTGTTTCCGGCTCCGCAGGAGGAAATAAACTACCCGAACCGCTTTTCGAATTTACAACTTACCTAGACTTTTATCGGCGCACTCGATTCTTATCTAAATTTTTATAGTGCAAATCACTCGTGTGGGTAATTTCGGAAAATTGCAAACGTAGTTTGTTATTTAAAGATGAAAAAACAGTGAATTTCATATAAAGAAATATTCATACATGAAATATATAAAAAAATACTTTTTATAACAAAAGTTCATTTTTTGCGGTTGGATTTATTCCCAGTCAAATTTACCACCTAAACACAGTACAATCTGCAGCTTCAAAAATTTAGTAATATTAAATGGTAAATTTATGATTTCAAATTTGTTGCGTTCGGAAATGCAAATTAATGAAATATCTAATTGTCACATGATAAAATATTACATGTAATTATTGATATATATAGGGTGTCTAAAAGACAAAGATGTAATGACTATAATGTTCAGTGGTTCATGTTCAAAATATTTTACATAAAATAGTTGGCACTAAAAATTTAATTTATATATATACCCAGGTAGAAATTAATCGTGGCATTCCGTTTTATTGTAAAGGCCCTATAGATATCGGAAAACCATTATAAAATCTGTACGAGAAAATCTCTCGATTCTGTCCAGATTTTATGTAGAAAATCTAAAAATTTGATAGTGAAAATTACTATAAATTATGTAGGTTAGATAAAATGTGAAATCTGTATCGTTTCTATATATTATTTTTATAGCAAATTTTTTTTAGGTTTGAATAAAATAGCTTTTCCTAGATGAAAACTAGACAGATTCTGTTTAGATCATGGACATAGATTGTTATTATGGCCCCGTATACATTAAGAGTCTACCTGCGAATGTTGGGGGCTACGTACTTTTCCAGTCTACAACCAGTAATTATTCTTGGTAATGTAGACAGAATCGATACAGCGCCACGATTAATTTTTGCTAGGGATAGAGTAAAAGAAAAAGAAAATTTGAGAAACAATTTAATTAAGACATTTCAAGTATACAGATTTTTAAAATTATTATCTTTGGAATTGTACAAGGAAAACTATTTTTGATTCATTCTAAATTCAATCTCAAAATTCGTATATAAAAAGGACAGATCTAATCTCTTCAGCAAGTAGATTAGAACTTTCAATAATTTGCTTCCTGAACAAACGGAAAATCAGGTCTCAATCCTGAATCAACTTTTCAATCGTCTCGAAGGCGCCTAGGATGATCTGTCGAGAAACCGATAACGAATATTTCCCTCTCATTTCGTTGAAGACGGTATTGTGCTTCATTACTATACTCTTACAGTCAAGTCGGAGGAATTAAAGAGTAATTTTCGAATATACGTGCGGTTTTCATTGTCTTTCTGTGATATCGATTTTTGTAATGCATTTGGCAATGGAATTTAAATAAATCAAAGCACAGTAATGAATTGAACAAATGAAATAAATTCAGCGTATCAATGGAATGAGCGATCGTAAAAAAAGAGAATGTTAACAAAACGAATAAATTAAAATAATGAAAAGGCCTAAAAGAACGACCAAGGAAAATAAAGTAACGAAACAGTAATAACTAAGAAATATACAATTTATAGAAACTTCGAAATAAGTAATAATTACTTAAAAATATAAGAAACAATTTGTCAATAATTAATTTAATAAAATGATTAAACCGAATGAATGCCTGGAATGCATGAAATAAAAATTAACACAGTTTATGATACAAACTAACGTTATCAAAGAATGATGAGAATGAACCAGCAGAGAAAATCAAAGAGGCGAATGAATTGAATAAATCCAAAAAGGACAAAACCCCGAAATTGATTGTGATACACGTGGGAAATTTTTGTGATCTCAATCTCGTGATGTACACACATATTTCGAGGACAAAAGTAATGTCACCTTTTTATATTTAATATAAAAGTTAGAAATATTATATAAAATTATAAAATTCAAAGCTATAATAATTAATTTAATCAATCGAATAATTATTTTAACAAAAAAAAAAAAAATGAAAAAAAGTTGAATAGGACTAATGGAACGAATAATGGGAATAAGTGAAACAAATGAAGCTTATTAGGGGATCCAATAGAATGTATGAAACCATTGAAGTGAATAAATTTGATGAAAGGATTGAAACATCTATATAATATAATTCAATCAATTAATTAACTGATATTATTAAAAAAAGAGTGTTATAAATCGAAATTATAAAATGAATGGTGCAAATAAAATGATCATATATAATTTAAGTATCTCATCGTACTTGATAATTTCTAAAGTTATTTTGATTACAATGATATTTTAATTACAGCAAATTATTTATGATACACGCATAAATGCGTAAAAGCACGAGAAAAGCATTACTTAATCAAATCATTGATAAATTGCTAAACCATCTAAAAATAAGCGATATCCTTTATTATTGTTCTCAATGCATTTCATTGCAGGCTAAAATAAGAAAAGTACAATTTGCATTTATAAAAAAATGCAGCACGCATGCGGAAGTTATCGAGCGATTTTAAAGGCCTTTGGACCATGCTGCTTATTCTCTAAACAGGCTGTCGCGTGAAGATGCGAAAATAGTACTGGAAAACGAAGAGAAATAACCAAAGTGTAGAAATTCGCTGCGGCTAACTGAATAGTGGCCTTCGGCTTATGCTGAGAAAATATTTTGGGTAAAGGTCTTACAGCTGATCTTCCGCTTTTCTCAGTTTATCCAAAGCATACAATTAAATATAGAATGTGTACTGTAATATATATTTTCGATTAGATTTTCCGAAAATTAATTCAAATTTAATTATTTAATGACTCAAAGAGTAATTTTTAATTTATTATTCAAAACAATTTAAGGTGGAATAAAATAAAAAAAAAAGTTTAATTGAAATATAAAATGTTGCTAAATTTTGAAATCTCCTTACAAGAAATGTGAATATATCCTTGTATTGTGTGTACAAGTGAATTACTTGTAAATAAAGGCAATGCGCAACTTTTTTTTTCTTATTCTTCAAATGACCTTTTTAAACCCCTACAAAACTGTTAAGTACAGTGAATACCAGCAGAAATTCTAAGATCCTTTGGGTATTCATCGGGGATTGAATAAAATCTTCTTAATACTTTTCGAAAAAACGGCACTTATTATTAAACTTAAATCTTGTCATTCTTTATTTTGCTGTAATAACGGTCTAAAGAGGATTAGATGATTATATAGCGTGTTAAATTTTAAACGGAACAATTATTCTATACATCTCAAAGGTAAAATATCCTCTTACACTTATTTTTCAAATTATTTATTTAAAATTATGTCTTTTGTTGTCTTGAGGTGGACTTTCATGGTTGTTATATTTTCAACGTAATATGCCAATAAATTTATATATATACGAAATGAGAATAAAGTGTAGATCGAATATTGCGAATGCATTACAAGAATAAAATTATCAAATGTCATTGTCGAATAGAAAAGAATAAGACATACGAAGAGAACTAATAAAGTGTTTAATGCGAGGGAACATATGAATGAGATAAGTAGAATAAATGTTAAAAAAAAAATGAACCAGATTGAAGCAATTCAATGAAATACAGGAAGCTAATTAAGTATGGAATCGGTGAAACATCAATTATACAAATGATTAAAAAAATAATAAATCAAAAGAAGTACATAAATGAATTAAATAAATAAAGAGTGTAACACAATCGATGAAAAGTATGAAACCAGTGAAGCGAAAATATAGACTCAAGATTTCTCTTGATTGTTATGATTGAAACCGACGAAGCAAGTGAAGTAACCGGACTGAATTAAAAAATTGAAAAACTTCAAGAAAATGACAAAGTAACTAAAATGAAAAAAAAAGAATAAAATTAATAAAACTAAATTAAAGAATGAATTAAATGCTGAATTGAAGATTAACGTAAAAAATGAATTGATCGATTGAAATAAGAATAAAGTACAAATAGATTGTTGCGTATGAAGTAATAAAAAGTCATTGTCGAATATATAATGAAATCAATTGTACGAAGATTATTAATGTTACGAATGAAGGTAAACAATTTCAAAAATGTTATGTAACAGATTAAACGAATAATATAGATGACGGGAACAAATAAAGTGTTTAAAGTTTCAATGAAGAAATTGAAGCTAATATAGAGCAAACACATGGAATGATTGGAATGCTCAAACAAAATAAAGTACATATATATAGATGATTTGAATTTTGAAGATAATAGAAAGATCGGTCAAGTGAACTCAAATTGAACTCAAGATCGGTTTTTTTTTTTGATGTCATGATTGATGCCGATGAAGCGAAAGAAATAAATGGATTGAATTTGAAAAATGTAAGAAATCAAGAAAATGAATAGAACGAAGCTAACAAAACTAAAGAATTACCGGATGAAAACGTAATAAATGAAGTGCATCTTTCGATTGAAAAAATCGTAATGGGATCATTGAAGCAACATTAATTAAATGCATGATCACAACTAAATGAATGAATAAATACGATATTGATTATGTACTGAATTGAAATGGAATAAAAGAAAAATCATGTATACAAATGAAGAAAATAGATAAAAACGAAGAGAAATATAGGAAAAATGACCTAAGCACATCGGTGATGCAAATGAAGCTAACGATTAAAAGTATGCAATGTTAAAAAAAGAATAAAATGAACGATACTAACAAAAAAGTTGCGAATGAAAGATAAAATATCAGCCAAATAATTAAAACGAATTAAAACGATTAGAAGATCAAATAAAATTCTACGAATCAATAAATGTATTGAGTATTTCTTCTCTTTTTATTTCTTGCTAAAAAAAAAAAAAAAAAATGAAAAATACAAATTTCACACTTCAAACGAAAAATGTTTACCAAGTCAAGTATCTTATCAGATGGACGATATATTTTTTAACGGCTGTGCCAACTAGAACGAGTGATATTTAACGAACGCAAGAGTCTATTTACCCATCATTTTGCACCGGGCTTCAATTTCTGATGAACGTAAACCGCAAAAGCTGTCGTTTGGTTATCCCGTTAGGGATTCCGATAACGAGAAGTAGGCGTGGATGTCGTTGTTGTTCCACATTCCTCTTTTTCGAAGTTTCCCCGCTGGAAAATGCATACGATAAAAGGGAAACGAAAGAGCAGTTCTTTACCCTTCAGCATTTATGGACTTACACAAACAGGGTTGGTTTGCCCCTAGCGCAATATAGTAACGGATGGGAATCCGTAATGTTGCGACTTATACGCGCATGCAAAATGCTCCGCAATGACGTCATCACTTTCCAAGTCTTGCCGTGATATATGCAATTTTATATATATATATATTTGGCTGCTTATTAAGTGCGTTTTCTTAAAATATTTCTGTTAAAGATGCATATAAGATAAACAAAATATATAGACAATGTCATTAATTCGTTGAGTGTTAAATATGGTATATAATATAATCGAATGTAATTTAATAAAAGAAAAGAATCAAGAATTTAAAAAATGAATTCATCGATTGGAAATATGTCGAAATTTCCGAACATTCACTACTATTACCCTGCATTCACTAAAATATTAGCAGATCAATAACTGACGAGCTCATTACGATGACAACATCCATTAAAGTGTTTACAAACCCGTTTATAACCTCATCATTTTTCATCGTTGTATGTAATTTACTGTTGATATCTTAATTGACCAATCAGTAATATCAGATATCATAAACGCATCTGTTAATCAATCAATTGGATGGTCCTCTTAAACACAAGCTTCCCCTTTTCCATTACTTTTTATTATTATTGAATCAGAAATATCCTTTTATATTTAAATCAATTACTCATATATAAATACTTCGTGAATTCTGAGCTGTATAGTGATTATATATTCACCATCATAATCGAGTATCATAAATATTCAATCGAATTCGTTGAAGTCACCGAAACATAAAATTAATGAAATAATTGATAATATAACAATTTAAAAAATCACTAAAATCAATTCATAATTTGCGGAATGATCGCAAAAACATATACAAAAAGTCGAATGGAGAACCTCCTCCATTTTTTGAAGTCAGTTAAAAATGAAAAGTAATGATTTTGTATTTTATTATTTTATCTCTATAATTATATTAAGATGGAGTTAACAAGACTTTTATACAAAAAAAAAAAAAAATAAATAAATAAATAAAATAGATAACACGTATAACAAATTGATTATAATTTTTCTATAGAGAACTAAATGGAATGAATGATGTAAATCTACGAAAAAAAAACTGGATAACTTGAATAATGAAAGGACTGAAGCAAAATGGAGAGAATAAATGAATAGAAAGGATTGAAAGAATGAAGTAATGTAAATAAACAAAGTGAACGAAGCAAAGTAGAAACAGACAATGTATTGACGATTGAAGCGAATGAAGAGATAAAATTAAAGAAAAAACGAATTGTGCGATAGAAATTATCAATCAATTACTTTCGTCATTACGAATACTTCCATCCCCTGGTAGAAATCTGTCCAGTTTTCTGTTACACTGCCCAGTTACCCTATACCATTAACACGGGAAAAAAGCAAACTGGACAGAAACTAGCCAAAAACTGGACTCATATTCTACTAGGGTCCATCTTAAAAAAGATCCATTTATTCAATTTCCAAACCTGAGCGATTCCTCTCGGTTATCTTCGTTATAATCGCAGTACTCGATTCGGGTCTGCTGCTTCAATCATTAAATTACATAAATATACTTGCAGCAATCAATCATTATCGCTGTATCATCGATGGATTTTTAGAGTATATTAATTATTCAAAATGTTCATTTTAGAAACATCGTATATCAATCATGCTCGATGTCGTCGCGAAACAGTAGAATTTCTCGTCGATGAAGTTCAACGGCCGCTCGGTGCAGAATTGCAGCCATCCAGCCGATGGTTATGCCAGGTATGTAAGTGACGTATACGTCAGTGAAGCATGTCGGTAAGTAGTTTAGGAAATTTATTGTCTGCCGAGCAGTTGAATGGAATACATGTTTCATCCCTTATTCGAAGCCGTCGCATTACTTAGAGACGCAGGGATTCTCCGGAGACCCGCCTACCATCCCTAACTTTGGCCTAAGTTCGAGCACCGAACTTCTGCCCGGAACTTGCCGGGTGAAATCGATTCGTCGGACCTATTGTGCTTGAAAATAAAGCTCAAAGAGGAGTCAATTTACGGCCTTGACCGATTAAGGGCAGGTGCGCAGTGCATGTTTTTTTTTCGTTCGTGCCTCGGGTATTAATTACGGCAATGATTTTTTTTTTTTTTTTTTTTTTTTTCCGGAAACTATCGAAGCAAACTTCTTCATACGCCGTTGGATTTTATTAGATTATAGATATCTTTTCTTTTCTTAAAAATACAGAGTTTATATAATACTAAAATAAAAAACTAGTCATGTTTGGTGAATCGTTGAGTTTATTTTGACTTCTTGTTTATAAATAATAAGATATACAATATGGTATACGTGAAAATAGAAAATAAATATTCATTATATTGTATAAATAAATATTAATAATATTTAATAAACAAAAATATATACAATTTAATATATATATATATTAAATATATATGTAATAAAACTAATTTTGGTAATTCTTATGCATAATGACGTTATTCCTTATTAAAGGATTTATTCTAAAATCTATTCAGAAAATAAGGGTTGAAAGAGAAGACTGAAAAATTATTTTTTGTCTTTTTTTGTTTGTGACTTATCGCCATAATACAAACTTACATAAATTGATATGTACACGTTAACAAGCAGAACAAAGTAATTGACAAAAGCATACAAAAATTATCGATAACCAACAATTTGGTAAAAACTGACACACAAAAATTAAAGACAATTAATTAACACAAAGTAACTTATAAGAGAAAGCGAATAATAATATATTACTAAAATTTCTAAAATGTACATAAACGGCCAATAATATTTACAATTCGCAGAACCGATATAAAGCCAGTATAAAAGAATATAATAGTTGACGTTTTCATAAAAAAAAAAAGTACATAAAATTGCAGAGAATTAAAACTTCGAAAGACAAGCAATCAAAATAAAGTACAACTAATTACACGAAAATGAAATAAAAATTATAAAATACAATAGCAAATAGCAAATTAACAACAAATCAGAAAAAGTGAAGAAAAATGTAGAAAAAGAACGTAAAATATTTTCTAGTTGAAAAGAATCAGAAATATAAACTTTGTTTTTCACGAAGCAAAGCTTCAATAAACGCCTTCAAAATCCGCCAATCCAAAAGGAAAAGTTCAAAGGTTTTAGTTACATTCAGAATATCACGCCATATTTATAATTTTTCGAATTTTTCAAGAAACGAAGTTGAAACCAACCTTAACATATCCGTTCCCATACTTTAAATCAACCTAATCTACTAAAATCTGCACAAATAACCTCAACTTTTCTAACTTCAATTAAGGCGGATTTTCATAGCTTATTCAGTTCTGAAATGAAAGTCTTCAATGAAATATAAGCGTGCAGGTGAGATTAAATCAGTGAAAAAGAAATGAATTTTGATAGCTACATCACATTCACAGGTGATTTATTAACATTATTTTCATTGTGTATGTGCATGTTTTCGTTTCTTTTTTACCGTTTGTATAAATTTTAAAATATGATGAATTTAAATTACCTGTTTGTCTAGATTACATGAAACTATATACAATTTTAAAAACTACAATTGCATAGACGTGAAAATTTGCATCATTTTCGGTGAAATTTTGTATCCGTGTAAAACATTTCTTTACAACAGTGTGCGGGAAACCTGTATTTCCTACCCTGATAACCGGAAACTTTTTGAATATAATACAATACAACTTCGTTTTAGGCATTTTTTAAAGTATCATCTAATATTTCATATTCTATAATACGAATTACATTTTAGATGAATTTTATGAATTTTTCAACCACCTGTCCTGCCAATTTTTTGTACAAATGTATAGAACGAGTTTAAGTCGTCATCAAAATAACGTTTTGAAAACGTGCAAATGAAAATGCTGACTCGAAATTATGTTTCGATTTTTTACATGTTCAATTTTATTCCTTATGTTTCACAAATAAGTGCTAAGTATTCTAATAAGGATGTAAATAAAAAATACTTGTAAGATGTGTATATATATTCAACTTAAATTTCATTCGACAATTTTCAATACTGATTATTCATTATTATGTATTCATTATTTATTAAACGTTCCACTTCCGCTTTCACTGATACTAGTCCGATAATTTATCTTTTTAATTTATTGGTAAACTCAATTCTTACTTATGGATCTGTGATTTGGTGGCCTTATTTTAATACAGATTGGGACATACTACTAGACTCTGCCCAACATAAGATCATTAGATATCTCGTCTGGAAATCTGGGACACCAATGGACTTTAAAGATCATAATTATCAACCGTTCATGAAACAATTTCAACTGCCAAGTATAAAATCCCTCCATACTTATCACAATCTCAATTTTGCATATAAAATAAAGCATAATCTCATCAACTCATCAGATATTTCTTCTTTATTTACAGAAAGGAATTTAGAATATAGCTTGAGGAACCGTAGAACAATTCTTGAGGTATCCTCTAATACTTCTTTCCGATATTATTCTCCACTACCACGTATTCGTCGGCTTTGGAACACCATTCCTTCTTATGTTCATCAATATCGTTTTCATAATACAAAACCTTTTTAAGGGGCGCATATATCTATCTTTTGATTTAAATTAAATATTATTAGAGCCACAGCTGAATGAACTATATTATTTTTGTATCTAAATGTAAATTTTTCTATATTTAATTTTATTTAGTTATATATTACCTAATATTTATTTATATATCTATTTTTTAACTTACTATTGTAAGGGCTAATGCCCATTATATGTCGAAAAATAAATAAATAAATAAATAAATACATTATTCTAAATTCGAAGCAAAAATCAGATTATTATAATTATTTATTCCTCAATTATTATGACTTATCTATTCCTCATTCTTAAATCCTTCATAAAATCATTGTGATTTCGTTTCTCTTGCAAATATCACGGGGCTGCGATAAAGATATAACTGAATACGCGTTTTACGGCTTGTATAATTATCGATATGCCTCTGATCAGCACTGAACCGTGTAAATAACGATAATAGAGCTGCTACCGTAAAGGTTGTACACTAGTACAGAGTGCGACTCCGTAAGCGTATACAGCACAATATCACAGGAGAGAAAAAAAAGAATGAAAAAAAAGAATAACAAAAAAAAATTGTCCATCGTCGATATGCCATCGCGACACTCGCGTCGCTAAATATAGAACTTTTTGCATTCGAGAAATAATAATTCGTTTACGGAAATAAACTATCGACCGTAAAATTCATCCAGTGTAAATGTCTTTAACGTGACAAAAAAGGATTAAAAAAATTGCGAAGAATTACTGCACTTAGTATTTCGGATGATCAGGAATGCTAAGATTGTAATTGTTTCATCGATTTTGGATAAAGTATAGGCATCGATTTTTACCATGGATATGTTTACAAAATGAGAAAATAAACATATATAAAAGTTAATTTTATCATATAGGTATTAAGTATGGAAAAAATATTTTTATAGCAACAATTTTCAATAATTAATGAATTTATTGAATGTATGTATTTTTAATAAAAGAAATTTTATCAGAATCTCATAAAAAACTAATGAATAAAAACGATCTAAATTTCAACGATATTTTATACAATGCTGTTGATTTATATGCATATTTAACTTCGATCAATGCTGTTTTTCATATTCCACAAAGTAAATGCACATTATTAAAAGTCAGATATTTCGTAAACTGAATATCCCAATTCCTTCCTGCAGAACGGACGCGGTATATTCTGGGGACATCCCGTGATTCCCGACAAGTATATTGTTGATGTTTGCTAATATATATTGCTAAAATAAAAATAAAAAATAAAAGTTTCTATTACCTATTGCATATTTTTATACAGTTGTGTGATGTAATTATTGTCATACAACAAAATAGAAAATGTATATTTTCCTAATTTCACAAATTATTGTTACATATTCTTTAATGATATTTACAATTTGGAGCTCCTGAGGAGATCCTTCGGGAATCCTGTAGGACGGAATCTGGTTGTCCCGAGGACATCCCCCGTCGGGATATCTTCAGGTATTCCGCACGTGGTCTGCGGATAGTGCATATGACTGAGACGCCATAAGCAAAGCCAACACACTTGGCATTAAATACATGCTTTTAACTAATTGTGACTATTGTAAAGACTTAATGGATTAAGCATATTTTATTTGAAAAACTTATTTTTTAGCTATTAAACGGTATAATTATAAAAATATATCCCTTAAGGAAATGTACACCAAAAAATATTGTTCGGGGTCCGAAATGACACCCAAGTCGGTGTAAACACACTAAAAAAATGGGTGTAAACACTAAAAAAATTGGGGTTTACACCCAATTGGGTGTCATTTCGGACACCGAACATATTTTTTTCTGTGAGGGATGTACAAAAATAAACGTTATAATGTTAATAATGTAATGCTCAATCGTCTGAAAAACAAATTAACGAATGAAATAATATTTCATAAAAAGCTCAGGTATATATACTTAAAAAATAAAGTAATCTATTTAAATTGTACGTCATTCTAGTAATAACGATCAATAAAAGTAATTGAAACAAATTACATTTAAACCTTCCATCAAACAATCTTTGCTCGTCCATTCAACCTAAACAGCCATTCGACTTAAGAAACGAACGTATAAGAAGCATGCTCAATAATATTGATGAGAATTATCACGAGAAAATCCCAGTCAGAAATAATGGAGAATCGCCTTTGTATGAATTTCCCGACGGTTGCTTATATGGCGCATTGGAATTATACATGAGGGCGTGATAAATAATTCATGAAATATTTCCGATAAATAATTCATGGCAAAACGTAACTCAAAAGCCTCCTGAAATCTGCGAAAGTATCCTGTCGGTCCAATTAGTTATAGTTGGCACTCGTGCCCACAGTCTCTTCAATGAAGCAAAATGAAAAGTCGACATAGTAATAACCAATAAGAAGCTTGTTCATTACTGACGCCTTCCCTCTTATGGAGCGCTTCAAATATGACACTCTCGGGATGTTATCTTAAATGAGCCGCAAGCCGCTTCGGACCAAACGTCGAACAAAATCATGTCCCTAATTTACCTTATTTTTATATTTATAATTATATTTTTTTAAATAATAAGAAGTATTTAATAATTCCTCACCAACCGATTCTCTGCTGTATCAGTAGATTATCAACATTCAATCCTATTTATATAAAGATAAAGATAAAGATTTTTTAAGAACACTGGGACAAATTCAAAGGGTAAAAAAAAATCGCGAGAATTTGGAGTTCCTGAGGAGATCCTTAGGATATATCCTATAGGACGGAATCTGGATGTCCCCGAGGACATCCCAAATATCCCATTGGGATATCCTCAGGTCTTCCGACTATTTCCACTGCGAGCATAGTGCATATGACTGACACTCCATAAGCACCCAGCAAACAATCACAGAAGTTATGTGAAGTTATGTCACAATTATGTAACAGTTACATTAAAATGTCGCCTCAAAATTGGCACAGTTACATAATTGTGACATAACTTCTGTGATTGTTTGCTGGGCAATGCCAACATACTTGGTATTAAATACACGCTTTCATAATGACATTCTGAACTTAAGATTGTTGGGTAATCGGAATTATCTAAAAATATCCACAAATTGTAACTATATTTCGCTGTATGATTGTTCGAAATCATACATATATTCATATATGAATAGTGTTAATAAAGCATTTATACGTAACTTGGATGAATGTCTACTAGAATCAGCATATACCCTCATATACATGGAGATATATGAATATATAATATTTCATATATAAGCATGATTTTAAATACAACCATGGCTGATATATGTTAACACACACACACACGCACACACACACACACACACACACACACATATATATATATATATAAACAAATAAATAAAATAAAATAAAATAAACAAATCCAAATTTTAAAAAATTTGTTGTTAATGTATGAAAGTAAAAACGTTTATTGCTAAAATCTTTTTAAAGGTTGTATTAGAAATGCTTCTGAGAGATATAAAGTATAGATTGGTATACGGCAACTTTCCTATATATTCGTTTGAAATGTGTAATTTTGTTAAAAATTATTTTGTAACTTATTTATTTTCTGAACAGTGTAAAAAACAATGATGATGCTCTCCTATTTACCCCCACGATTTTCGAAAAATGTCGTGTTTAAGGTGTATCAAGAAAATGACACATACCTACATGAAACCAAATGAATAGAATCGATTATTACGGTTTATTGTGCAATTATATATAATAATTGCCTTCAAATGTCAAACGAAAAATTGCATTCATATTGAATCACCAGGTTAAATAAAAGTAATTAAAAAACGTTTTACAGAGCCTTCTCCACTTTTAATTAAAGGATGTGACCTCTTGACTCTTTTTTCGCTTTTCTTCTGTTAATCAAATTTGTCCACGATTAAAGCGATCAATCCGAAAATAATTACGTTCTTTCCAGGAACCTCTAATTTTCGTTTGTTTATTTGTTTTTCTTTTTCAATTATATTATTTCCTGCGCTCTCTTCCTAGATCCAATTTGTAGACATGCTAATATGATATAATATTTTCCTAATTTCACAAATTATTGTTAAATATTCTTTAATGATATTTACAATTTGGAGCTCCTGAGGAGATCCTTCGGGAATCCTGTAGGACGGAATCTGGTTGTCCCGAGGACATCCCAAATATCCCGTCGGGATATCCTCAGGTATTCCGCGCGTGCTCTATTATATAATATAATATCGATTACTTGACCGAAAAACATTTTTTTTTACAAATAAACCAAAAGACAATTTTATTATGTATTGTACACCAAAAAATATTGTTCGGGGTCCGAAATGACACCCAAGTCGGTGTAAACACTAAAAAAATGGGTGTAAACACTAAAAAAATTGGGGTTTATACACCCAATTCGGTGTCATTTCGGACACCGAACATATTTTTTGTGTGAGGGCATATAAACAATTAAATTGTTAAAGAATAATTTCTTTCAAATCACTCTAGTAAATGAAATCACTTAATTCTAAATTACTTATAATTAGTAAATATAATTAACTTTTTATTTAAGTGTGATTAAAAATCGACTGATTAATCTGTGTACTTCTTTAGATCAATATTTTTTAAAAATTATTCATTGCAAAGCTTGGTCCATAATATATATATATATATATTCTTTCAGCTTTCAGTAATACTAAAATTCCATTTAAAAACATTTATTGCGAATCTTTTTGTCTCGCGCAATTTGTTAAGTATGAAAACAATTATACTTTAAAATGCCCAGCAAACGCTAAATGCTATTTATTACCTGTAATTGCACTGCCTTTCTGCCGAGCTTTGAAGACTATTCAAAAGCCAATGGGCGCAGAGGAACTCATCGGTTTAATTTAGTTTCTCGTCGCTATAATATTTCCCTTTTACCCTTTCGAAACTATATTGTTAAAAATACATTTGCGTGCACGGAGTCACTATCTTCGGAGCTTCATTACATTACAGAAAAACAGAATAATAATTAGCCGCTTGTAAATTACCCCTCAGCTATTTGCACGACTGAGAGGATCTCATTGAACCCCGTATACCTTTGCGTACATTTTTACCTTTGGGCGTCCCTATTTTAGTTCTTAATTTGTCATTTACTTTTTGCTTTATTAAAATTAACTGAACGAGTTACGTTTCTACATTTTTTTAACAAAATTATGGACAGTTTTTTTATTTATTTATTTATTATATATATATATTAAATATTATATTATTATATTATATATTATATTATTATATTATTATATTATATATTATACATTATTCATTATATTGATAAATCAAATGTACGTCTGTCAGTTACGTATACAATGATTTAAATATCTGATTAATATATAGTCTTTACAATAAACAAGTAATAAAGCAAACAGTTGAGACAATGCGATGAGATAATATATATAATATATATATATTCAATGTTGTCACACGTGCACATGCATATATATTTATATATACACAAATGAACATCGCATACAATGTCACGTATATGTCGTTATGTATATGCATATCAGTGTACATTATCACGCATATATAGATCTCCATTAATATGTGCAATTTTAAACCTATAGGATTGTCTGGAATTTACATCAATCAAGATTGAACTTCTAGAGAATATATATATATATATAATCTTGTGAAATTTATACGTACATGACGAATCAGCATAAATATGTACAATTTAAGATTCCACAATAACACAACATGTATATTCGACAATAATCCCACATCCATAATCATCAATCAATGATCGATAATAAATTAACATTGATAGTTGCACAATTATACAGCATAACCGCGCATCGAAAACTTCAGATCGATTACCAATAAAGAGTCGTTTCGATTAAATTCGTTTCTCTATATACCAACCATGACTTCCCAATCAGAAATTAATGCACGACAAGTTCACCCAAGTGTACCGCTGGAATTGCGCGAATTTACCGCCTGAACTTTTTTTAACAAATTGCCGTACGTGTTCGACTAAAGCCGCAAGTTGTCGCCGACAATTCGCATGGACGGCACGTAGACAATATCCTTGGGCGGAATGAAAAATCTAAGCAGAGAAAGAATACTAGAGGGACAAAAAACGGGACAAAAAGGGCACGACGGACCTTGAGGATGTCCTCATATGTGTGCGCGGAAACTTGCGAATCGACGGAAATTTTCTGCAAAGCTCATGAAAATTGCGGTGTCTTTGGTTTTGTCGAAATTGGAGGAAGTCCCCGTACACTTTTCCGTGTCGGCTGTTAGTAGAAGTTTTAATATTGAATTTGACTTATCATAGTTTGATCTATTTATAAACTACATATATGTAGGAGGGTATACCCTTATTACGTTCCAGAAATCTCGTAGGAGATTATCTCGGCATGCGAGACAAATTTTTGTGCCAGACGATGATGATTACAGATAGGCTGCAAGATTAAAATAAGATCCATCACAAACGGTAACGATAAGCGAGGGTTCGTGACTTCGGAGGAAAATCGATGCGCTCTGTACGAATCGATAATGCGTTCTCCCTGCGCCATGATAACAAATACACCAAAAGAAGTAATTGGTTCTTCCTAGGAAATGCATATATGGTTGGCACTTTTTGAAAATATTCCTTTAATATTATGGCGAAATTATGGCAACAGTTACTGAATCTTATGTTGATCTAATGTCTATGAAGGAAATCTAAACAAAGATTGAATTGCTCGTGTCCAACCATGAAATTCTTTAACTCTTATCAAATCTCGGTAAATAAAATCAAACCCTCTTCTCACAGTACGCGCTCATTTTATTCCGATTACTTATTGGATAAAATCACAGGTTTGATACGAAAAAGCGACTTGCCAGTAGATCAACGAGAAACTGGGGGCAAACTGAGTTAACAGAATTGGAATGAATTCGACAATTGCTCGTTTGAATGAATTGTGATGAGGAAAAAATTCAAAATCAAAATTAAAGACTATATAATGATTAAATTTCATCTGTACGTAGAATCGTTTAGAATTGAAATGTATCTTCATGTAGTTTAACATGAAAACAGAATGTCTCATTCATCATAATGTTTCAATTTTTTATTTTATTATACGTGCATTTTCGCCGTTCATTTTTTAATATTGTTTAATTTATTCGTTGATGTTTAAATATTACCAAATTGTAAATTTTCCTTTTTTCTTAATTTCTGATATTTAATTTTTTCTATATTTTCATTTAATATCTGTTTATTTAAAAGCTTTTGTGAGTCATTCATATGTTACTAACTTTCTTTTTATTTATAATTATTTAATTAATTGATTAAATTAAGTAATTAATTAATAAAAATACTTCTGTTCATTTTCATTATTTTTCATCATTTTACAATATTTATTGTACTGTTTTGCCTTTTTTGTCAATTATCTAACTTTTGTTATTGTTTCTGTCAAACAGTCAATATTTCAACATTTTGCAGTTTCATATTAAATTTTATCATTGAATATTGTCATATTACTCTTGTCGATTATTATTCATAAATACTTATTGATTATTTCACCATTGTTTATTTTTGTGAACTTTGGATAATTATGATAAATTGTGTCAAATAATGCATGAACCAAGCTTCTATAGCAATTATTGCGGTAGTATTTGTCATATGATAACATTTTTGTTATCTCGAATTAGATTTTATCAATTTTTATGAATGATTTTATAATTTATGAAATTAAATTCCAGTAATCGAAAAATGGATTGAAACAGATTCAGAATTTCATGCATTTCATTATCTGAATTCCACATTTATTCCTCGGTTATAAAAAATTAGGTTTTTATTTATTTATTTATTATTATTTTTTTTTATTTATTTATTTAAATCAGAAATTTGACGGGCGTAATCTCCCATAAAATATACAGAAAGTAAATTACATCATGGTAGCGCCGCCAAAACAATACAAAATATAAGGACATTTTCTCGTTAGGTTAAAAAAAGATTTAATAAAATAACGAAACAAATGCATTTTATTCAGTCCAAAATATGTTCAAAATATATCGCAGTAATCATTTATTTCTCTTATTATTTGCATTTTATTTACTACTCTTCTGCTTTTTATTAAGTTCGTTAAATACTTAAATGACTTATAGATCACAGGTGACACAGGTGTTATATCGACATTCGAAAACACATGTAACTCACTTGCAGTTGTATAAACAAAACATGAAGCATTTCATTTTCAACGTTCAATTTCGAATCTCTTCTCACAATCCTAACATGAAAGAAGTGCGTTTTTTCAAAGAAAGTGATTCAATTATACTCCCTATCCATTACATTTTCTAACCTCACTTAATTAAAAGTAAAAGCTGCTTTCAAGAACTTTAAAGTTTTAACGATATTTATTTCCGATCGGTGTTTAAAAACAATTAAAGGAAATTTATGAACCTTTCGACCATTATCTGAAAAATTCAAAACTATATCTACTGAACTAAATCTCCTGAACTAATAAATGGCGCCCCGACAGTGTAGGAAAGCCTTAAAAAATTACCAAATAAAGCACTAATTTTACGCTTAAGGAATTAAGACAGGATTCGGAAAATGTAAAAAATACTGAAAAACTTTTGTAAAACTTGCTTGAAAAGTTTATTTGACGTTATTTATATAATAGACGAGTTACCACTAAACATGCTGCATTCGTAATGTCACAAAAAATACAACGAAAAATAACACATAAATATTTATAACTTTTTATCAAATAGAACGAATATATCTCATGAATATTTTCAATAATTCCATCCTAAATCAATCTTTCAAGTCCACTCCGCAATAATGTTCAAAGTTGAAACCGGGATCAGAGCTGCAGCTTAGCAGGTGTTGGCTCTGCCTTAGCAGGTAAAACTCTGTCGAGGTGTTATATCAAGGATTCCGAAGTTGCGTTAGACCGCTAGTCTTCCATTGCCGTATGAGCCGAGCTAAGCTCTCGATGATCCAAAGTGATCATGATGCCTTCGCGTATATACGTATTTAAGGATCTAACATCACAGACAAACGGAATTCCCTGACCTGTTCGAATATTAAAATTATTCCACCATATATACGTACGCCCTATGGGATCCCGGATCACTGTTATGTATATCACGAGATTCATTGATGCTTTCATTGCTGTCGTTGACGTTACGTTAACGGCATCATCATCATCGCCGTCGTGGTCATTGTTGGGCATCTCCATCACCATCTTTTGCATTTCTGTATTGTATTTGTCATTGATTATTTTAATTTATGTATTTAATGATCAGCGATAAAGCTGTAATCCAAATTCACGTTTCAATTGTTCTATTTCTTTCTCAAATTGATACACCCCCCCCCCCCTCTCTCTCTCTTTCAATAATAATGTCTTCTTCATTTCATCGAGCATTTTTTACAAATTGTTTTCAAAAGTCTACCGTTTACTGACCGATTCCTGGCAATTTAAGCTCATTTAAGGTTTTATTTATTACTGTCTTTGTTTTTCAAACCCTCATCAAAACAGTTCCTCGTGAAATGATCCTGAAATTCCTCGATTTCGAAAACAGAAAAAGCTTTCCGGGAGCTTTCGCCTCATCAGTGCTCATCAATTCGAGTTCTCGAGACTTTTTTATTGTGAAATATACGGGTACGGGTAAATTGCTAAGATCGAATGCCACGATTTCCGCCGGTCCCGGATATACCGGGAAAATCACCGGCTTCGGCTTTCACTGCATTCTTCGATACACAAAGAAATGTTTCTCCGTTTGCGTTTAGTCGGGCATTTTCGAGGTATCGAGTTTTCGATTGTTACTTTTTTAGAGATTATAGACTGAGTTACAAATGAGTTTATATCTCCCTCCAAACATTAAAAGTAACCAGTTACATAATATTCAGATAATTGTTCCTTGTTACGTAAGTGTTACATAATTTTTACCGCACTGTGTATAGTTTTTAAAAAGTATGCTCGTTTCAAATTTTTAAAAACAATTTTTAACATATGTCTCATCTAGTCGAAATCTTAATTTTAATTAGACAATGGAAATGATGAAGTAAATTCGTCTAAAACGTATATTACAGCTATTCCTACAGGAACATGTATATGCAATCTCCGCATTAGGGCCAAGCAAATAATGAGATCCTAGCTGCATTATCGAATGCACATTACTTGGGTTCCACTGTTTGGGGACTGATGCTACTACCGCTCACACCCGTGGGATTCCGAAGACCGAAACAATCCCCAAGTGATACGAACTCTCTTTCCCCTTAGCCCTTGGTCCCTCTGCCTCACTCAATTTCCTCAAAAAAAAAAAAAGAAAAAAAAGAAACGAAAACCGCATTCTTTTGTTTCCTCTTCTACGAGATTAGCTCTCAAAGCTGCTTCCCTTACTGGGGAAATTAGGTCACAAGACTGCTGATAAATTTTAGAAATGTTACTGCCGGCTCTTAATTCTGCCACTCCCCAGATAATTAAAGGGGTCGCGAGTCGCGGAGCTCCAGCGCTTTAGGAATTCCGCTAAACTTTTTACCTTTGAGCGATGCATTTATTAATAAAGCTGTCACTCAACGCGACTCGCCAAGTGGATGTATCGTTTAAACAACCTGATGGGTTTGCGATGAAATTTAGCCGTTGTATATAGTGCGATCTCGAGCTGCTGTCGCCTCTGCTTAAGGATCGGAAAATACGTATATATATCGCGAAAGAAGGCACATCCGAGTGAAGTAACGGAAATCCGCTTAAAAAAAGTTTTCTTCCATTTCTGTTATGGGATCCCGGATCACTGTTATGTATATCACGAGATTCATTGATGCTTTCATTGCTGTCGTTGACGTTACGTTAACGGCATCATCATCATCGCCGTCATGGTCATTGTTGGACATCTCCATCACCATCTTTTGCGTTTCTGTATTGTATTTGTCATTGACGTAGACATTATGTCGTATTACTGATCATAGTCATTGTCAGTGACTAGCACTATATTAATAGATGTAGTCATCGGTTTATAAAAGAAGCCCATTAAGAGGACGTATAATAATGTCGAAACGTTGGACAATAGGTCCTGCTTTGTAAGGAATTCCTTAAAACAAGCGAACCGTAAAAAACTAGTCCCTAATAAAAGTAATTATTCACATATGTCCACATTGAAAGTAACAGTTACGTAACATTTACATAAACGTTACTTGTTGCGTAACTGTTACATAGTTATTACGTAATTGTTACATAATTGTCAAAATTGTCATTGATGATTAATGGTCTATTTTTAACTGGGAATCAGCGAAGAGTCTCTGATTTTCATTATTCTACGCTGATTCCCTTTGTGAGAGTACGACGAATTTGCATTGCGTCTTTGAAGATTTTCCCCCTGATTTTTGGGATGTCAAAATCCAGAGTCTGTACAATTTGAAAGATCTTCATTTTTTTTTAGGATAAATATACGCCCTGGCGATTCGTTCATGCCAATTATCTACTGAAATAATGTACAAACAGCTGATCTCAGTAGTCGCCACGATCAATCGCGATGACACAACTCCATTTCCATGGACATACATCAATAACAGTAGAACAATGTGTTGAATTAATTTCACATTATATATTCCAAATAGTTCGTTATTGATAATTCGGGCGCCAAATTTGTATTTCATATTAATCTTTGTCATCATAGTTCTTCATTCTTATATTTTCCTACCAGTGCTTCCATAACCTCGTAAATACTTATATACATATATATTTCAAAGATTAACAGCAGACCTGATAATATATAAATGACAGCATATACATAAATAAAAATCAGTTAACATCAGCCCTAACTCTCCCGAGAATCGTGTCCCATTAATTTTCATTACTTATCAAATTTCTATCCTACACAACAATATTCAGCATGCGCCTGTTGTGGCTTTCCCACTTTCCCCTTGTCACGGACCCTTTCGAATTATCTACCAGGGAAGAACGTAGGGAAGCGTCGGATAAAAGTGCGAAGATGTACACAATAAGGGCGGAAGTACGCGGGAGAATACATACCCGGAAGTCGCAGTTATATAACTTGTCGAATTCCTGGCTAAGTGGTGGTGAAGGACACTCGGTGCAAGCTCTAGACTTTGTGCCCTGAGATTAAGCTCGAGCCAAGCGGCTGAGGCGCGAGAAAATGTCGGAATGAGAAACGTGACGTATAAGAGATCCTCGAGATATATTTCAGATGAGACTCATCGCGAGGTTCGCATGTTTTTCAGACGTTGGTACAATTGAAGATATATGTATATTTCGAATATATCATTATCAAGTCTATACAGATTTGGAAATGAGATGCGGTAAATAGAGATGTATAGATTCCTCAAAATATAATAAAGATATTAAATCAAATTTATTTATTTAAATGATAGGGAAATATAAAACATGCAAAATTATTTAAAAGACCTTTTCAAGGACAGCTCGCATATACATACGTGTGTATGTACATATTGTATTTTCCATGTTATTTCATTATTCCTGCTATTTTTATGGCTCTCCACAGAGAATATTTCGGACTTTACTCATCAAGTAGAATGCTAATATCTTCCCGACAATATTCCATGATCACTGAAGGGTACAGAGTGTATTTACACTTTTAACATCGATGAAACCCCGCCCATTTCATAAATTCAAATGACTTGTAACTGGGCAAAAATTGTGCATTTATTGGGGGGAAATACCTGATTTGCCCTTATTTCGATTTTAAACGCCAGTTCTGGCGGCAAATTCATTTTGTTTATTTTACTTGGGTTGTTTTATTGTTTACGGCAAAAAATACCAAGAATTGTCGATATTTGGAACGAGTATATGACGTGGAACCTTATAATACAATGAATTAAAATTAAAATTTGTAAACAATTTATTTTTAAAAATGATAAAGGACATTAACAACGCATACAGCAAAATAAAAAGTAGTTCAGAATGATTTAAAATGTATTCTAAAAAAGGTCGGACGTTCCACTTTCTGAGGTTTTTCTGATCATGGTGTCATTATGAGGACTATAGGACATCATGACCAGAAAAAAAACTCATAAAGTCGAACATCTGACCTCATATAATTATGAACTACTTCACTTGCTCATAAAAAAAAAAGTTAGGCAGCTTTTGCTTTGTTATGAATGATGTATCTGATTCTTTGTAAAGAACTTGGATTAATCAAGTAATAACCGCTTCTGTTGAAAACGATGTAAAAAGATATAAAAAAACACTCGAATTAGATTTATAAGCTCTCTGTAAGGCCACCATAAATAATTGAAAGTCTCATATTGTACTAATTGCAAACCAGCTATAATTTGCACTACATTCTGCCACCCCTGTTGCCCTTCGTCGTGGTACAAGTACAAATGCGTTATAATAGGCGTGCTTTACTGCACCTGTCGTGTATATGTATGACGTGTCTAATGTTATACGCATGATATCATCATTTGTATATACATATGTATATAACTATCCGAAAAGGCAATTGATTTTTGAATACAATATGTTAACTGTAATATAAAATTTAAAAATAACTTATTTTTTGACAACACATTCCCTTGATTTCCTTATTTGAAACGACAAAATTTGGATTAACTAATTTACTTTGAAATATTAATTCTTGTGCGTAGTTAATTACATATACAATAAAAAAGTAATTCCTTCTATTCAGTACTTTTAAATTATCACTTAATGTTTTTTTTTTTAATTTTTTCAAACGGTAAATTTGTTATAATATAAAGTGAATGATGTAATTGATGACCATGAGCAACCGATGTGTTTGTATCGTTTACTGCAACATATGTGAACGACAAAAATATATATGATTAATGTACCAGATAAAAAATACAAAAAGTATAATAAATATAAAACAAAAATCTTATATAAAAGCGATCTTTTTTAAATAAACGACTTTTAAAGCAAAAATAACGAGAATATATTACACATGCATGTAACACAGAGACCGAAATAAATAAATAACAGTAATTAAAGCACGAACTTTTTTATACTGCAATATATATCATAGAAAATATCAGCGTGAACTTGCAATATTTGTCTTCCTCTATAGGACACAATATATATATAGTAATAAAAAAATCGTCACTTTTATACATCTTATACGTTTATATATATATATATATATATATACAGGGTGAAGATCTATGTTGAAGAATATTCGTTTCTGATTGGTCGGAAGTTCATAATTCCGTTTTGTGTATATTTCTTTCATATTTTTTGTCTATTGCTTAAGCTACGACAATAAAAAGATATTAATAAAAAGTAACATTAAACGAAGTATACACAAACTATAAAAGTATTTGCGAGACTGTGAAGGACGTTTGGTACAAATTTTGTGTATTCATTATTTCAACGAATTTCGAACCAGTATTTCATGAAATGCCCAATGTTTTTCAGTAAGCCAGTATCCACTATAGATACATATATATATATATCCACTGTAAAAACGTTAAATATTGCTTTTTACGAGTAAAAGAAAAATTTTCAGATATCGTCGTAAAAATGTCGGAATTAAAAATTACATTACGAAAAAATAACATCAGTTTTATATTCATACTTTACCGAGATACGAGGTGACTTTTCATCCCTTCGATTGCAAAATATATAGGCTATCATTTGGACTTACCTGAAACATAAAACGGACATATATTTATAAATATTGTATTTCATGCACATCAATTCAGCATTTAATTATATAACAGTTTAATGCATAGATATTCATACGTGCTCGATTTGAATGTATTTATGTTATAACTTTCGAAATATTACTTTTCATCTACAATTTAACATGATTGTTTTATCTAGGTTTTACCAAGATATAAAGTAGTAGTTTTGTTTTTGGAAACCTCTCCTATATAAAATATATTTTTGTTAATAATTAAAAAAGGTTTTGATGGTTATAGCAGTACATATATATTACTCTGTTATTGTACACCACATAGTTCACAATTCGTATTATCAAGACGTCATTTATTGACGCAAAGTTTCACATTAATTACAATGTATATAATGCTTCAAAATTTGCATTATCTTCACATACGTATACAAGGTATAGTCCGACTGACTGATTACCTGACTGATCAATCATCGCCCAGCCCAAATCGATAAAGATAGTATATTTAATAAGGATAATACATTTACTTAATATTAATGCTCTTCAAAACACTTAATATAACATGTATTTCAGAGTTTATCAAAGTTCACCACCATAGGGGAGAAAGGAGGAGGCAAAGTTTGTATTATATTATTGTAATATTAAATTTCAAAATACACTTGCATTCATAATTATATAAGAATTTTTGATAAAAAATGCAAATCCCCGAGTAGAATTAAACTATTCAAAGATCGATTGTAAATAAATAAAAAGTCAAGTGGTTTATCAAGTTCCTTGCCTACATATGATGCTTTTTTGTTTTTTCCGTCTCTCCATGCACTCCACGTGTGATCACCTGTTTCACATAAGAGGACAAAACTTTCGTTCTGTAATGTCGGTATTTAGCAATAAAAAGAACATATTGGAGGAACGGAAGAAGAATATACACGAATTAACCATACATCGATTAGAAACTGGACATGATTTTAATTATATAATAAATTATATCAATTTTAAAGAAATCCATATAAACGAATAGATATATTAAACTATATATTTCATTCCGAAACCAATAAAACACGATTAATGTCAGATTTGAAACGTCTAAATTACCGGGAACTTATTTTGCATTGTTATATACGAGGCTCTATAAATATATACATACGTATATATATATGCATCACATCATGTTGGCCTTTAGTTAGGCTCCTATATATCTGCGCCCTCAGTGGTTAGGTGGTTATAAGCCTACTAATTTAACAAACTTTATTGATCGCCTTTCCATCAATCTGTTAGTCATCTATTATTTTATAAAGTTTCAACAATTCTGTAAATTAAAACAATTATATAGTCAATTACAATTATAGGATATACATACATCATTTTCAAAATTGAAAATGAACAATTCACAACACGTGAAAAATCCCTCACTCCCCCTTTAACGAGAAATTTAAGATTAAATCCAATGTAACTGAAGTATATATAAGTAAGCCAGCGTTTGGACATAATATATATATATATATCAATCAAATTCGAAAATAATATCTTGCACTATTTTTCCATAGTGTTTTTTTATTCGGCTTTTAAGCAGCATGCAATTGTATTTATTATACAAAATATATTTCTGCCTTTACACTTGAAGTATGCAATCAAATACTTTCATTTCAACACAAGCTTTATTTCGCTTGCAACAATTCTAGATTTTACTGGTAGGGACTATAGTTCAATCATATTGGATATTCTCTCATGCTAGGTCAAGTCTCATTGTATTTTCTGGTAAGAACTGGAGATAACACGTTATTGAAGGACGGTGAATGAAACTAAAGAGAAAATACGATATATAAAAATAAATAATCCTTTCCTTGCCTATCTTAAGAATTGCCCATACCAAGATTCCCACATACATCAAGAAATTCAAGACAGATAGATCTTTCTCACTTCGACCTGACGCTTACTCTCTCTTCGTATTTCTATAATTTAAATGAAACTATTTAAGATTTTATAATGTAAATACAATATAATAAATAAAATCCCTCATATTAACTACATATATATGTATATATTTGTTTTTTTTTTTTTATTATAATAATGCAGAATATCAACTTTTTACGTAAAATTATTACATAAAATAAATAAAATTGTTCCTAATAGTTCGAAATTCTACATAAATACATGACGCCTGCGAGAAGACGCCAAAATTGTACTATATACCTAGTGTCGGAATATCTTATTATCCATCAAAGCAAAGTCGAAGGACAAAGTTCGCCCGACTTCGCGAGTCATCGGTCAAAGTTCGGTCTTGAATGTCACGAGAATCACGATGGAAGCTCCGTTACTTGAGACCGAAATCTTATTAACCTATCTTAACCTAACCTAAGGCAAATTAAGCGAGTCATAAGGATACCTCTTAGTTCGGTCTCCAGATTCGCGACGCCTCGACGTGTCGACGTATATTACATTATAACGCTCCGCCTATGATCAATTGAATGAGTTTCTTTCAAGAGGAAGGTGCTTTCTTTTTATGTTTTCGTATTTTACTCACTCCTTTTCGGGAAACTAAGCATAGTAGACGCTGCTTTACTAATTGATTGATAGTTTGGATACCCTATATAAGAAAGCTCATCATGTATATAATTTTTACACGAGAGCCAACTATAGTACAATAAAAAATATATAATAATTTCATCAATTTTTTTCTAATAACAAAGAATAAACAAGTATTATAAAAAATAGTCCAACCCTAGTAGAAAATAAGACCAGGTAATGACCATTTCTTCTGGTCTTCATTACTTTTAACATAGAGGCCAGAAAAATTGGGCAGAAACATAGTGTCATTTTGTACTAGAGAAGATATATATATATATATACATATTTATTTATTTATTTATTAGCGATTATACAGCACAACCTATCAGTAGTAGATAGGTCGGTTTTCTAGTAATTTTGTTACCATGGACTATATATAGTAGATGGAGAAGAGGCGGAATACTTACCCCCTCTACATAGTACGTCTCACAGCGATGCGCATGCGCGCACGGTATGTGCGACAGAGTGGGAATAACAGGAGAATTTGTTTCTACAAATTGCAGGTTTAAACTTCTACTATAGTGTCAAGGTCTATTAGATATAAGTTGTACTGTATCCAATACTAACTAAAAAAACATATCGCATCCAATTAAAAACAAAATAAAAAAAGAATTTTTTGATAATCGCAATAAATCATATCCAAACATTTCTTCATCCTTTATATCAGCAACACAAATTGTAACAATTGTAAGTATTCCGCGAAATCACATTCTGGGCAATAAAATCCAGCAGTAAGATATCTATAAATTCCGGCTATAGAAAGAGCATCAAGGTTTACCCTGCATTAAATACATAAAAAATAAAAGCGGCACGTTAGATGGAGCATCTGGGCGAAAATACGTTACCTTAGATGTTGCGAGAAAAGTAATCTTACAATACACAGCGAAGCTTTACGAGGTACCGCCGTATACTGCCGCGGGAAAGAGAATTGTGAAAAAGTTTGCGGCGAAAGCGCGACTGGTACGTGATACGAAAATAAAACCCGCGGATACTACCAGCGGAGGCACGATCAAAACATGTTTCTCGGGGAGCCCTTTAAGGCATTACTTCCCACAAATGGGGAACGCCTGAAAAGACTATTGTTTTTTCGCACCAACGGCAATTCATCCTTATTCGGCGACTTTCTTTATGGCGAACGCGCCTTATAGGTCCACATCGAAATATAACGACACTATCGCACTCATTGTAGAAATATGTGAGTCTCCTTATATAGGTACGAAATGATAATCAATCCTTGTAATTGAATCAGAATTCTGAATGATTTTAGGATATTTTATGTACCTGTAAGTCGATTGATATTTATGTCCAGGATTGGAAAGAACTGGAATAAATTTTAATTTAGGAAAGGAATTCGTACATGTTACTTCAAATTGTGTTGGGTAACCCATTAAGCCCACCCGATGGGGAATTTACGAATGGCACGGTACAGCGCCAGTATCGAAAAATCTGGCGCGGTACGGGCACGCCTACATTGGGCCGATATTGGCCCAATTATAAAATGATGACAGCTCACCGTACCGATTTTCAGTATTTTCCCAATCCTGGGCCTATATAGGTTACTTGTACCGGCCCAGTATAGAAGCTGAGCCAGTATATAGCTGAGTCGATACGGAGCCAGGGCTGCCAACGTTGAAAAAAATATCGATATTATTTTTAACGTAAAATTTATAGTACTTTCAGCATTTTTTCAAATAAATATGTTTTTATCATCAATTTTGCATAAAAATCGATTGATTCGATCCGACATCTTAAATCGCCATTTTGAAATTCATGTACTTCATATACTTCAAAGTGTTTTGAAGTTTATGATCCTCGGACGCAAATGTTCACTTTATAATGATCTCCGAGTCCGATTTTGATGCTAAATTGATGGTTAAAAAAAAATGTTGGTTGAAAAAATTCGATTTTTTGTTAAATAATCGAACATATCTTTTTTGGATTAGTTTTTACGTCAGCAATGATATGTCCAGTTGTTTTTAACAACGTTGATAACTTGTCAGAAAGGACAGTCGAAAACTGCTAAAAACGACCGTTTAGGACTTAATGGGTTCATTACAAAGACAATTTCAAGATATTTAGTAGCTTCATTTAATGAGTTAATACATCAATTTTAAAATAAAGCTTTATTTACGTTGACGTCGATGTAATATCGACGACATGTCTGTAAGCTGCAGTAGTCTCGATTATTGCAGTCCCTTCATTACCGCCACACCTCGCTCCCGTTTTATGGTCCTCACATAAAAGCATCCATATACCAGGATCTCTAATGCAACTCAAAAAATGTGATTTACACTCACCACCATAATGCTGACGTCAAATGAAAAGGACAACATGAGATTAGATGTAGAAATGGAAAGGATGGAGTTTGCAAAATCTCTGACCATCCATTTTTAATAGTTATAGGACTTTCCAACCAACTCCAATCGAAACTCGGAAATCTCATCAAGGGACGATAGCTCGGACAAAGTTTAAGGTGACTTTTTGTTAATGCCACCGATAGCCGATTCGCCGTGACGTCGGTCCAGGAAGCTGAAACTTCGGGTCAAATGATGTTAATTAAAGAGCCTTGCCGCTTCCCGCGTCCGGCCAAGGATTCGTCATTTCCATTTATGTCGGGTTCTCTGTATTCAAATGCACAGAAGTTTCTTTGCAACAGAATTCGATCTCTTATGTAATTACGCAAAGGGAAATCGTATTTCGCTACCGAATGCCACGAGTCGAAATTCAAACGCGCGGATAACTGAATTAAAGGACTTTTCAACAGTTTTGAGGTATTTTCAAAGTACCGGAGGTGCCAAAAGAAAATAATATTATCCAAAGTCCAAATCTTATGTCAATTGTGGTAAAATATGTTGAATTATTATATAACACGAGAACTTGACTTTTGTAAGAAATTAAGAGAATTAAGAACCACAGAAGATGAATTTGATTTTGACATTGCAAAATTCGAAATGTCAAATGGAATTCACCGGAATTTAGAGTTTGTGACTTTCATTATGCAGTATGGAATTTTTAATTCTCTGATTACAAAATCATGCGTAACATTGCTAAATTAAAAATGCCGAAATGAAAAATTTTACGTACTTATTTTTTGTATTATTCATTAAAAAATTATTTGCTGCGGCATTGACTTGATCGATTGAGTAATCGATTATTTGACTGCTGGGAAATCAAAATGATGATCTGACGGTGACCTTGAATTTGACCTCGAGCTTAGCCTTCAAGGGCATATAAAGGTCAACCTGATTTTTATAAATAGGAATACCTATTTTTGACATCAGATTCCGAAACGGCGGGAAATTTTACGTACGAAACTATAGTTTTCAATTTGTAAGAATGTGACATTCAGAAGATTAAATAAAGGTCAAATTTTGAAAAATCATCCAGAATCTTTATTTTGTGGTCGTCGTTTCTGGATAGCGCTAAAATTAAGATTAGCACGTTTAAAGCAACCACTTCTGAGGTGGTTGATGGTATGAATTTGATGATGGTTTAACCTTCTCAAGGTCACAATAAGAAACTTTAAAATGTTAGTTCCAACGTAAAAGTTTACGTTATTTTCGAACCAGGTTTTAATATATAGGGGTTATCCTTTAAGAAATTACTCTAACCTTCAGATAACCTTGAAAATTAACTTCAACGTCGAGATGCTCAAGGTCGTTGCCACTCCAACCTACCCTTGCATTTATTCGCCTATAAATTCTGAACAGTTCAAATAGCTTCTGGACGAATTTTTAACATTTTTACCTTTACTTAAACTCCTGAAGGTCACAATTCTTACAAAATGAAAACTACCGCTTCGGTCGTAAAATTTCCTGCTCTTTCGGAATCCGATGTCAAAAATATAGGGATTCTTATTTGGAACATCACGTTGACCTTTAAATGACATTGAAGGCCAAGCTCGAGGACAAATTCAAGGTCACCGTCAGATCACCGTTTTGATTTCCCAGAACATTTGCATTTACAGTTTTTTCTTGCTCTCTTATTTTACGAGGTATTCAAGTGTGTCCATACTTTTGGGACACCCTGTATATATATGAATATATGAATATAGTGCATAAATATGACATAAAAAAAAGGAGAAAAATCCCCAGCTTTTCCGAGGTAATGGAATCGTCGCTAAAAGCAACTACACGGGAATAAATTATTCATCTCCAGCCCACCTTCGTATACTTAACGTTCGTGTACTGCAGTACCCCATTTAATAGTCGCATGTCGTGTGCAGTCGCAAAGTAACGTCGCTAGTCACGGGGTGCTACACAAAGCATCGAAGTCTCAAGTTGCTGGACGTGTGTTGTACATACAGTCATAATGTATTAAATGTAACGTAGACTTTTCGTGTCACGTAGTTGTGTTGAAATTAACTCGGTGTCGTGTAGTTCGGGAAATTTGGCAGCGTGTAATACTCGACGAAAAGTAATTGCATTTTCAATCGAAATTCACCAATAGACATTGAGGATAAATGGGGCTTTTCGCTGCCAATTCGCGTCAGCTGATGGCGATTTTTTAACAATTTTGTGTTAACAATTACTAACGGTCGTTAAGCTTTCGATCTCTTCTTAACTTATTTTTAACACTTCTCTGTTACATGTCTTGAAGTGAAAAGTTAAGAATATGTTTGTCAAATTTTAGTACATTGAAACACACTTGTTTGAACATCAACAGATCAAAGCAACTCATGGACGTCACTTCAAGGTCATCAATAATTCCTTTAATATTACCGATGGAAAACGTTTTTATATACGCGTTTCGGGTGAAAGATAATAAATACATTCAGAACGAGACCATTCAGAGACAAAATTAATCTCGATTTCAAGGTCAAAGATTATTTCAGGGTCAAGTTGACTTTTCACATCGCATTCCCAGTTTCCCAACTTAATCAAACGCAAAATCAAACGTTCAAAAACTTTCAGTGTTATGAGATTAAAATAAGTTAAGGTCACGCCAAGGTCAATTAGACCTATCATTAATTATTTGCCAGAAAACATTAAAAATATATGTTCGGGAATGAAATGGCTTCCGTTTTAGACGATATAGATAAGATTGACCTTATAAAATTTGAGGTTCAGAAATGTTTTCAGTGTAAAGTCCATTTTAAACTAGACTACAGAAAACGTACAAAGCTTTAGAATTTTGTTATTTGTATGTAATGCGGTCAAATGATATCTGAAGGTCATTAGAAGAGTAAATGAAAGATCTTTACGAAAGTGTTCAGAAATCCGCCTTCAACAATCTTTTGGTTATGAGTGTTGGTTAAAAATTAAGGTGACTTTAAAAAGTCCTTCAGATCTGACGCTAAGTACAAGGTCAAAGCGAGCATATTACATTTCACTTTAATTTTTGGCATACATTTTTAACAAAACTGGAATATGAAACAAACAAGTAAAAATTATGAAACCAACATAAACAACAAATTTACTTAAATCGCGCATTCGGAGACACTTAAGGTTTCGGTTTCGAACAAAAACACTCCGGCGGCTTCTGGGACGCTTTCAAAGAAGCGTCGAGAGCAAAACGAAAAGCTCGAGTAAAGTTTCGCACCTCGCCTTTATCTTCCGGTTGCCCTGCCGCTTCCTATTCTTCGTCAGGGAGTAAATGAGACATCTTCAAAGATGAGGCGCCTCACGACAAGGGGCCGAGAGAGAAACATCGGTTCATTAGTACGATGAACAAAGGGACTAGTCGAAGGTGCGCTCAGAAATGAACTGAATAAACTCGACTGCTTGCTCGCAGCAGCTCTCTCCTCAAAGGTTTGATTTTGGCGTCTTATTTTACAATTTGCATGCAATCGCGGGAATTCAGGACTTTGCAATTTGAAGAATAAACGGCAATGATGTGTACTTTCCACATTTCGAAGTAAATCTTTAAAAAGCTCTCGTAATTTTAGTTAAAACTGATTTTAGTCAAGGTACAAAAGTTGCTGATAAAATGTGTGTTTTCTTTTAAACGCGTGTCTTTCAAAGCCTTATTTAATGGCTGTAGTTGAAAAATGAATAATGACAGACATCCCGTCATATACCATAATACCATGCAGGAGGAAAGATTCAAATTTCTCTTCCTCTGTGCTTCGTGAACAAGATATCATCTTGAGCAAGTATTTCATTAAAAATGTGTCTTGGCAAAACTATTATATTAAATGCATTAAAAACATGTCATAAAGAAAATTACGGAAGGTACTTGGAGTAAAAGAAGTTGATTTTGTGCTTTTACTTTTTACGATGCAAATCTCGAAAAACAACGTCAGCTGGTGGTATACGAGAACTTATTGTCAATAACAAAACTGTTTATATACAAAAATCAAAACACTATAATGAACGTCATGTCGAATCACACTTCAAAATAAAATACGACTCATCTGTTTGCGAATAAAGGATCCGGTTGAAAATAAATGGCTTATTGAAATGTACATGAATTTTATTCATTATTCAGGTCCGCGTGAGTAAATTTGACAGAAGCTTGAACTATGTTAACAATAAACGAACACGTGGCAATTGTAGAATGTGTATACAATAAGATATTTCGAGATTGTTTATGCCTGGTCGGTAAGAAATAGGGGAAACGCTAGTTCTCCGATCTGCAATCTTCGCGGTTAACCCGCGAGTAACACGTGGGTGTACGTGACGTCAGAGGATACTGATGAAACCATTCGCTGTCAAACACGTATTGTAAATCTGCGATTTTTCGATCGTTTATTGTCGAAGACCATATAATGGCTGTACAAAAAGTTGAAATGATTTCAGAAGTTCAGAGGAAATTTAGTACGAAGGGGCTGATAAGGATCTCTGTCGGTTTCATTTAGTGCAGCTTCATCTAATATCCTAAGCATATTATCTTATCTGTATTACCGACATCCAAACGAAATTTTTTATGAACTGTTAAATGCAATTTTTTTTTTAATTTTCCGATCAAGAATTTGGCAGTTTCTTCCCTCATTTTAACACATATTTTTTATTTTTAGATTAATTTGAAAAAAATTTTAATTTAAATAATTTTTTAATAACATTTTTTTTATAACAGCTCTTTTTCCCCACTACTGGCAGCGTGAGACCTCGAAAACGATACTGTTGTGTATGTTGTGTACAAGTGGTGGAGTATAACGTGTGAGGGAAAAGGTCAAAACAGAGGAATGAAACAAAAATACAGGATGTAGTTGTAGTAAATATGCTCAAAAATGAATTCACCCAAATTGTCCTGGGATATTCTTAAAAATATAAAAAGGCAAATTTTATGGTTTCGCAAAAATAAAATAAAAACCATCCCACCTTTTAGTTTCCCGAGCTATCTAATCATTTCGCGTATCGGGAAAGCGGCCGCGATCCTGATGAAAGTATTCGGAAATGGCGTTGATAGTGCCAAGTGGCAATAACCGCGCAGCCTGATAACGTTTCACCCGATTGTACGATCTTGAAGTATATAATGCAGCCGAGTGGCGTTTCGGCATTGCTCGTGCGTCAGTATATATAGTAACTGATGCCCTTCAGTTCATCAGCAGTTCTGCCCCGTAGAAGTCGGACACATTCCTTCGTGAAACGAACAGACATATTGATAGGAAATTACATCCCGATTCCTGCATTTCCAATTACAATCAAAACCCACCGATGTAATTGTTTACAAATGATGCAATACAATTAATTCGCAATACTTTTCAGGATATTTTCCCCTGTATAAATAAATATTTTAAAGTCAAAATAAAATTCTAGATGCCAAAATAGAATTCTCATTTTCTAATATTGCCCACGAGGGCACTTGAAAGCACTCATCGACGAAACGAAGGAAATGCAAAGCATCAAATGCGCGTAAAATCCGTTTCAAGACTCGAGTCAGTATATACCACACATAAGCAAACTTCGAAACCAGAGATTATTCTGTACCTGTAAGACGAGTCTTTCGAGTTTTTAGGTCGATTGGGTGATTATGAACGACCAAAGTCCGCCGTGCATCGACATACGTTACGAGTCGCCGGAATAGATTTTACGATGCAGTTCAAAAATTCGGAGCATTCGTTTACAACCAGTCTGTCGCTTGTTTAACTTCGGCAAGCATATGATTCTATAATAATTAATATATTGGAATTTGCTTATATTTTTCAAAATGATAACAAAGAAGATTGTTTTATCCTATTACAAACGATGAATGGAGGTAAGATTTACAGTTTCGCGCAGTTGCCAAAACCTATATAAAAGTGTACAAAAATTAGGTCAACGTTTTCAAAACATTTTAAAATCGTTGAAATACAATGATGCGCGGTTATACGAATGTTTGCTTTAGGCCAAAACCTGAATAAAATAAGTATTTTCCAACAAAGTCTACATTTTTCATCTTTGTAAATAAGAAATTGTATAATTTGTCAATACGCAGACAAGCGACTTCTCACAGAAAACTTATATTGTTCGTCAAAGTTTACGTTAAGATGTAAAAAAAAAATATGCATAATCATATTGCAAACCTGAATGCTAATGAAGAAATCTAAGCGGCTGATGCTTTTGTTTGCGATCAAAGACGTATACCGGTACGGCCAAACTTGCTCAAAGACCAACTTCGAATGCACTATATTAACGCTATTGTTGGCAGGTATTTGATTTCTACGATCTCGAACATAGTGACGCCTACTGAATACAATTCGTGCATTATTAGCGTTATCAGTAATGAGATTGTTACGGATAGAATCAATATTTGATCATTGCGGTACCGCAGCAGGGGTTTTCTGCAGTTTCGGTAATACTGATTTCATCACTTCTAGATACATTTATCTTTTGATACCGAATGCAGAGAATTTTGTAATTCTGCTCGTGTTAGTCTTTCGATGAATTAGAAGTTTGGAAGTTCGTAGCGCAGAGAATAATCATCTACATTAATATAGATCAATATTTCAAAATTGCCGAAAGATATAAATTGGAACGTTTCAAAGTTGAACGTTTTGTCTTTTACCTAGCAACACAGTTTGTTGATTCGATATTGTTCAATTCAATTGCGTTGATGAGATTAGAGTCGAGGAAATTCTTTAAAAATTCTTTCATTTTGATATTTTAATAAATATAAATAATTTTTTAAATTCAAAAAATACAGATGTTTTTTAGTTTAAGATGATTTCTTATTTAGTTTATTATGGTTATAGTTTGATTCCTTTATTGTAATGTTTGACTCATATTAAAGTTTTACAGTTTTACAGTATTACAGTTTTTAATTAAACTTTAGTTTTTATACTGTTTTATTTTCAACTGATATTAAGATTCTAAAAATGATGTTCTTTAAATTACAAATATTAAGAAATTAATAAAAAATTATTTAAAAAGTCTCTTAAACATATTGCAAGTAAAATATAACAAGTCTTTCTTGAGAATATGAAAATGTGACGTATTCGCTTGTATACATGTAACAATATTTTTTATTTCATTTCAGTTTAATCAGCCGAACATTGTAACTCTACCCTATATCGTATAGAACTGAAAAATATGTGCGATGATTAAATTTTCCGTGTCATTCTTCTAAATAGTCACATCGGTCACATCGAAGAGGATTTTCAACTTTTATATGACATTTTAAAATTAACGGATAATTCGACTATTTAAAAACCAACACATTACTTCTATAACAAGGAATCCCAAAAACCACCCCTTATCATATATAAAGTATTTCAATAATTTTCCGCCATTTTATATTTTAAAGATATCTTTTTATCACCACGGTTTAAAAAACGACAAAAAGTGAGATAAAAATTTTCTTCTTTTTCATTTTCGTTATTTTAAAGAATCGCACTCCATACTGTTTTTAGAACAGTTACGAATTAAAATAATTAAGAATAATATTTTTTAAGTTTTAAACCCAAAATCAACAGATTACATTTGACATTATAATCAATATATGTTGTTTTAATGTAACATTTTAATGGACAATGATAAAGAATAAAAAACACTTTACGTATTTTTCACTTAATTGGAGGCTAAACATGTTATTGTAGATTCATAGAAAGTTAGGGTATATTTGAGTCGTTCAGGAATTCCTTTTATCCGACATTTTGTATTCCTTCAGTAGTTCTGCCTTTGATTCTTTGTATATATATATACCCTATTATTATCCATTCCGTAACGTTACAAGTTCTACATTCCTTTTATGCAATGTCTTGTTTCTTTTGTTACATTGTTTTATTGTGTGATGACGTATTATCATTTATATTATCACATCTTCATGTAAAAATAGCATTAAACTGTTATTAATTTGAAAAACTGTTATTAAACAAAAATTTATTAGTAGATGAGAGGGCAAATGATATGCACGGTTCTGAGGAATCTTCGAAATACCCTTACGGAAATGTACACCAAACACTAAAAAAATGGGTGTAAACACTCAAAAAATTGGGGTTTACACCCAATTGGGTGTCATTTCGGACACCGAACATATTTTTTTCTGTGAGGGTAATTTATAGCGGTTTATTTCTTTTCAAATTAATACAATGGTCACGCTTGCGGCTCGTTTCGTAAACGACTGTTCTCACTTTCGCGCAAAAACATAGCTAACATCATATAGGCGCAATGACGCTTACGTCACGTAAATATAAACAATGTAAGATTCAAATAATGTATTTATTCGAATAATGTATATCTATTAGTAATTCCAACGACTAAACATGCCGCTCGTCAACAACAATAAGACTCTCAGTTTCTCGGACAGTTTCGAGTTGCTTTTTTAATGCATTATTTTTTAATCGGAGACAGTATGCTACAACTCTGCCTAATTTATTCCATGAAGAATATTTTTCAAAAATTAAAAAATCTGACGTTGCGGCAAATGTCAATACTAGCATCTTTTCTTCTGGTGCTTCCACAATTGAAACGTCACTAACTGGCCAACTTGACACCTCCTTTTCAAACCACGTTTGTTCGGACATAATACGATCATCTGGGTTGGCTCCTCTTGATATAAGATCAGCTGGATTTCGGCAACGCGATTACAAACAAAGGTGTGCCATCTAGTAGGATCACCGTGAATCCAAGCTAATGGAATTGTAGAATCACTCCAGAAAAATGCATTTTCGATTTCTAACGTCGAAGCCTCCTTTACTTTGGCGTATAATGAAATCAATAGTAAGGCTCCACAAAGTTCCAACCTAGGAAGACTTACCGATTTCATAGGTGCGACACGTAACCGATCACATAATAATCTCTGACGCGCCACTGAATCCATGAATTTGCACCTTTTCATACCCAGCAATATAACTTCATGACGAGGCATATCACATTTATTAATTGCCTGTAATTGATATTTCGTTCGTCTTTCGTATTTATTCGATGTCCGCTGGTACTGGTTTGTCCCAATGCAGCTTCAGTTTCCATAAATGTTGCAATAGGATTTTTGCTCGTACGATTGTTGGGCCACTCAAACCTGCGCGGCCACTAATATATAAAGATATATAACGGTGTGTGCGGCTTACTGCGGTTTAACAAACATTTTGACGCACCTATTAAAATATGGTTTTATTGTGAATAATGTGGACGACGTTTGATCAACTCCTTTGCACGTCGCTTGCGGAAATGGTGGTTTGAACTGCGTGGACATAACTGCGTGGAAGACATGTATGCAATGGACTGCAATAGATCACTCCCAAATCAAAGACTATTAGAAAATATGGGTAAGTTAAGAATGTCAATTCGGGATGGATGTAATGACAATAGAGTAGTGGAAGGTAAAGATGCAATTTATAAAATAGCCAAATTAATATTTCAACCACTGATATTGATAATATATATCAGTGGTTTCAAGGCGGATACAAAGTTGATCCCACGAACAACTCTCGTCGTGTGGAGATTCATAATTTGGTGACATATGGTTCGAAAGACATTATCACATTACTGATTGAAATACGATTATGATTTTCACATGTTTGACCGTGGCCCTTACAGCGTACTATATTCTGCAGTAATGAAAGACAATGAAGATGTTGTTCGACAACTGTTAATTCATATTGATATGAATTACCGCCTCCAAAAATGTAATGAAACAGCTTTACATGTGGCAGCCAATGACGTAGTTTTACGTGTACCGATTTATTGTTAGAAAGTGGCGCTGATGTCGATGAGATGGACAAATTAGGCAATACACCAATTTGTAATGCCATTCACAGTGGAAGTGTGTAATATCAGATAAGGGGCTCTCTGACCTGAATAAAATGAAATATTTATCTGCGATGCGACGTAGGAATTAATGGGGTTAAAATGAAACGTACGTTAGTATACAACGTAATGAAATACAAGGAAAGAATTAAAAATAGGATTCTCGTACCAAATCTGTTAGCCCACGATGTTATGATGAGGGACACTGATTTGACAGGTTTTTATGCATATATTATCCAGTGGTTAAACGTTTAACCGAATTCTTTATCTAGTGATAAAATTGAAAATTGCATAATTTGTCTTACGTGTACACAATAGTTAGACATATCGCTTTACAGGATTTATAAATGTAAATGATTATTGATTTTCACAATACAGTGAGTGATGCGATTCAGAAATATAATTTCTCCGACTTTATTCCCCGTTACTTTGTATACCCATTAGAATTTAAATTTCAATTGCTTGGAAGAATATCTTATATGTTTTTGATAATTTATTCACGACCGACATGTTTTAATTTATGGAATTTTTACCTAAACGAAAATATAAAATGTACTTCGTAAAATTCTTTAATTTCTAACATGATCTAAATTGTAACATGTAATATGTATATATATATACATATGCATATATATATATGTGTGTGTGTGTGTGTGTGTGTGTATGTGTGTGTGTGTGTGATGCATTATTTAAAAGTTAGTTAATTTAAAAAGTTAATTAAAAATATACAATTAATTCATTTTCAGAAAGTACACAGATACATATGAAATGTTTTACATTTTTTCATAGCAAATAAAATAAAACTTTGTTCAATTAATTACTATAAAAGTGTCGATACACAAATTAATCGATTAATTACCAATTATTAAATTCGTTCAAAATAAACTGCATAATTGCAGCCCATTGCAAGATGAGTATGTACACCTGTGAAACTAGCTACGTCTGTGTGATGAATTTATCGTAACTCATGGACGCACTGAAAAGTAACTATTCATTAGGTATATGTATGCAACGGTGTATATAACCTATAATTATTACATGCCCACGATCACGCAACAACTGCTCTACATATATTCCCGTTGTCCCATTTTGCCTTCTTGTTGTTTCTGGACCGTTGCTTATTTTTCAAGCTTTATTTCCATTATACTGTCAGCGACTCCAACTTCGTCTCTTTATTTTTACCGCCGATATATCATTGTCTGCGTTTACATTGTCGCCTTGATTTCTCTCTCATTTGCTCCTGGATCGTCCCTATTCTTCTCATCAACGGTACATCCCAGATCTTTTTGTTTCATTTATTTGTCTCCTTATTATCCTTTAACCCATTAACGCCCAGACGGGGACGAATAATTGCCGCAATTCAAAAAACATTCAGCATACCATATCTGAGGTAAAATTTATAGCTCTTTCAGAATCTGTGGTTCAAATATTTTACATAAAGTAGAAAAAATTCTAAATTGTTTTCAAAAAACACGATATTTCGAGGAAAATGTTACTACTTCGATATTCGTATATAATATATATTCACATAAAACGTGTTTATATAGAGGGAGTGTAAACTCGTTTTATAAACGGATTTAAGATACGTGTTCCTTAAATGTGGTGATTTTGACAAACGTTTATGAAACGGTGGTATATGCTAGCCCTTTTTCCAACGTTCACTATATTAGGGTTAATACACGTTATGGTAAATACGTTTTGAACCGTTTTTATTCTCGTAAATTATAAACGCTTTACAAATACGTTTATTACACTTGTAAATTCCACGATCTATATACGTTTTACACACGTAAAATATAATTATGTCTTTCACAAACTATATTTATACGTTTAATAAACGTAACGTATTATATATAGGTATCTAAACCGTTATAACAATAGACGTAATTTATACTACCGCGTATTATATACGTATATATCGTAAACGTCTATGTCATATACTTATACCACTTTTATACCTACTTTTCGTATAATATACGTATATTAAACAATCGAGTTCTTCTTGGGTAATCCAACGACCAAGAATAAGACGTTGCTGTTTTCAGGGAGAAACGTATTAATGGAATTTTGTAGTAATCTTGTACAAAGAACTTTCAATATCATATCATCGAGAAAAAAAATAAAAAACAAAGTTTAAAAATAGTTTAAAAATTAACTATATTATACGCTAGGTTTGCCTAAGAGTCTTTAACAGTAACCAGATAAGGTTGTTCGTTGTTATCGACGATCGGCATTGGCCCTCTTTATTCTGTTATGAGAAGCAATACATTTCGCGTGTATTTTAGATTCTCAAACATATATCTCGTGTCCTTTTCAAAGCACTATATCCACGAAAACTCAATAGAAAATTTTATTAAGCGAGGACCATCAACAGAGAACAAAATTCTCGTTGGCTCCGGAAAATTCTAAGCGCTACTCGAGTTTTCAATATATACTTTTTCATATATATGCACGATAAAACGAAACGAGGCCATATAAAGACGTTCTTCTACAATAAGATAAACTTAAAGATTTTATGTGAATCTAGAAGGTAAACTTACGAATGTTGTACGGAAGTAGCCGAATTAAATTATTTCGGCTAGATATGTCTAACTATTCGTAATACAAATTATGTTCACTTTTATCACTAGATATAGTAAATTTCTGAAATCAACGAAGGAAAAAAACTATATTAAAAAATACTATATTGCTTACTTATTCAAAAGAAATATTGTAAAGTTCATGACCATTTTATGACAAAAATCCAAGATAAAAAATGTTTCCTATAAAAATGCCTAGTGATATAATAAGAGGAACCACGCAGAAAATTGACGTTATTCTTTCTCCTGGTAATGCAACGAGAATGCATTAATTGTCAATAAAATTAGAGAGGTGCAAAATTTGCATGGCTAAATGAAATAAAACTAGGGAACACGAACGAACCATTCGAATGTCATCATGTATGAAATAAACATGACCATTGCTTATCCATAACGCGCGTGTTCGGAGTGCACAATTTATTATTCTCCAGGAAAAAAATCTTCTTTTTCAACGATGGTTTATACCGGGACTATTTCGTATGCGCAGTCGGCTCTCAGCAATGAGAATTTTTTGCATGCTACTTCACGAGGGTGAATTTTTAGCTCGATATCAGGCAGAAACTAAAATTGCAGAAATTCTTGACATAATTTTTTAAATATTTATTTACGTTTTATATTTGTCATACGAACAATATAATTGACAATTTAACATATATTTTATTTTAAATTTTACGAATCTTCGTGGTTTTCATATTTTTCTCCAATATTTTACGTATTCTTCGTTATTCATTATTTTCACTATTTTCCGAAATGTAAAATATAATCATGGTCTTATATTTGCATTTCGTAATAAACGAGCTTGTATTTACATCTTTGTTGTCGTTTTCACAACACAAAGCCTTGTTTACGTTCTTCGTATCTTGCGAACTTTATATGTAACACAACAACAATAATAATAACAACTGCTATTGTAAAGAAATTTCTTATTCGCTTCACGCGTTTTATGATAATGTTTTACTCAAGAGCAGAAGAAGAGAAGGCAAATTCATAAAAACAAAAAAAAAATAATTAAATATGCAAAAAATATAATGAAAATACAGTTTCTTATTCCAATTTTTGATTTCAAATTGTAAACATCCCATATATATGCATGTACTTTTGTAGAATTATGATTTTTTTAACTTAAATTTATGATTCATTTGAGAGTTCTGATTTTAATATAATTCATACTTCATTTAGAAGTTTCGACTTTTTAATGAGAATCGCGATTATTTTTATTTTTTTAAGCATAGTACAGAAGATGAACTTTAGATATTACAAAAGAATCGTAGTTACTAATCGTAGTACCATGTATTTTATTTTAAAAAAATTGCAATTCCCAAATGAACTATACGAATTTCATTCGTAATATACATTACATGTATATGTATATCTACATTAAATTTTACATACGTGAATATACACTACGTTTGTTGAAATACACAATATGCTTTCCATACCGAAAATTCCCATGTGCATCCCATACGAAAATGTTTGCTGGAATCAAAAAAATTCTAGGATATTTTTTTGACCATTTGAAACTAGAAAGAAACATGTTATTTTATTATTGTAATAAAAATCCCATTTCAAAATTCCTATATAGGATTTCTATTACAGTATAAAACATGTTTCTATCTTGTTTAAAATTATCTCAAGAATATCCCAAAATTTTGTTCATTCCAAAGAACAACATTTTTCGTATGTGAGATTTCACGTCAAATTCCTACATGCTATCCCATATGGGAATTTTCTGTATGGTTATGCAACTGCACATACAAGTGTGTACATTGTAAATGAATTTCATTTCAATCTACGATCTGTCAAATAGATCATAAGTAACTATAACGACGAAACGTGAGACAGGAAATAAAAGATTACAATATTGTTAAAAAAAATTAACATCGACAGAAAAATGCTTCGTCACGACAATGAAAATGATCAATGCTCGTATATTTCATTCTCAAATTCATTTAATTGAATTAATTTCGAAAAAAAAAACTGACGATTTCATGATTTCTTCTGCACCACATATTTAATACCACGCGCAAAACGCGATGACTCCTCGAGACCGTCACAAACTCTTCATTTAGCCGGACTCAATTGGGCTGAATTGCAACATCCCAATTTCAGGAGACAATCGCATTTCGATTACATTTCCACGAAAACTCCCGGGAACATCCTAACAGAACCGACAATCGAATTTCCTTATCGTGATGGCGTTAAATTCAATTACGATTTCCATTTCAGCGGGGAGGACGCGGGCGCTCCGATATACGTGCCGCGGATGACGGTGTCGTTGCACCGCTGTAGTATTTAATTATCCTCCTCATTATTTAACGAATTAATCTGGCGACGAGCCAGCGACCATTGGGCTGTTCCTACGGTGACTTTCTGTGCGACCTGCACCAAAGTTCGAGGAGTACTGCGATTTCCGTGCGCTGCGCAAATTTCATCCGATGCTCTCTTCACGATGTATCTCGAAAATAGTTTACAGGCTACTTCGATTGCAAGCGGCGTTTTCATTACCAGATAATTTTTAGTTTTTTAAGTATTGTTAATAAGTTTACTGTCGGAAACTTACTCGAAAACACGCGACATCTGAAAAGGAGAACTTCCTAGAATGAGTACTTCTACTCGGGGTACTCAAGGCACTTTTCTGAATCGGACATTATTTCTTCCGAATAAAAAAAAAAGTTAAAGGTTAAATGAAAAAGGTACTTCCCTGAAAAGAAAGACCTACATATACTTAAAGTCACTTTCCTAAATGGACATTTCGTCCAGGATGATGAATTCATCAAACGCATCATTTCCATCAGAAAGAAACCAAGGTTATTTGGATTTATACATGTACACTTTTAAGCACATTCAATTAAGGGTTTACTTTCCCAAAATCCAATGTCTCAGATACACGTATCTGAATTCTATCACTGAAACCACAGTTTTTTTAAGTTGATAGGCAAAGTAAATTACCAAATGTAATATAAGGTTTTCCACAAAAATAATTTCAAATTGACAGATCTTGTTTTATATCCTACTCTTTTGCAATTAAAGAGAAGTCTGACAATACCAATTTAGATTTTAGGAAACCGCTGTTACTTACTATCGAGACTTTGGTCCTTTAACTTCGAACTTGTTTTGCATGTCCAAGTTGGTAACGTGATCGGGTAAATACATCAGAGATGACCCGCCCTTCCCTCAGATTACATTGAGGAGGGGTCCAAGCAACAGCTTATAAACTAAAGTCAAACTTAGAACTTGATACGCTTTGATTGTTACCAAAGTTCATACAAACATATATTAGCACGTGATCTAATTTGAAGAGATCATCATGATCTATTCAGATCTAAGCATAATTTGGCTACTTAAGGTAATAAGTATGTTCCTATACAGTTCTGACCAGGTCTGTTATGTCTAGTTATAGATCTGAATAGATCAGGTTTGAATTCACATTCGAATTGATCCGAGTTATCCGATTACTTTTCTCCGTGCATTTGCAATGTAATGCGATCACTCAGTTTTTAAATATTCTGTATATATGCCCACTCGCTTTTCCCGGTTATCGGATGCGCAAATTCGCCATTAGCGTTTCAAGTATCATTCGAGATCAGATAATCCGAGGCGCGCCGCGGGGAGATCGAAATTAATTTGTCGCATGCCGATGGCATCAAAGTACCACGACAAAACCACCTGTGCAAGCCGCAAGAGAGTGAGAGAGAAGGCGATACAGACATAGATAGATAGATACCAAGAGAGAGAGAGAGAGAGAGAGACCAGCCCCGATGTCGTCGCAGCTATTGTCTCGCTGCCGTCATTCTCCAGCAATGTTACGAACACACGGCGCAATTACGACGCAAGCACAATAGCCCAATTTGGTCTCGCGCTTTCTCAGAGCGGGGCCAAACAATGTCCAGGAAAAAACCGGCCCTGAACAAAGGAACCCTTCATGGCGACGAGGACCGAAGAGTAGCACGCGCGATACAAACTTCGCCAAGACTCGATGAAGTTTATTACTCCCTTGAGAGAAAGAGAGAGAGATACTCGATGAGATTAACTTCCTGGGGCTCTCGCCGGAGATCGAGTGATTTTTATTTATCGGATTAATTTTTTTTTTTTTAATATTGCGAGGTTCTTTAAAAAATGATTATTATTTCTTGTTGGGGAAATGCTGAAAAATAGCGACAAAAATATTAGAAATATTAATTGATTTTGTGAGATCTTTAAATACGTATATAGATATTAGCTGCTACCATGATTTCAAACTTATTAATTGATACATTTTTATATCTACATTTTAGTAAACTCCAGTTCTTTGTACATTCACTGATTTCATATAGTATTAGCGAATATTTCTAATTGAAAAACTAATTCGTTGTATACACCCAGATCGATCTAGAATATTTACAATTTATACACAACATTTGTTTATCGCGTAATACGCCCGGGAAAAAATGGATTCAGATATAATCATACATGATTTAGATATAATTATATCTGATCCACTTTTTCCTGGGTGTGCACGTAGATCTTTACTCTTGCCATCAAACAAGCCCTTGCTTTTTCATGAAAGAAACCACATCAAATGAAATTGTATTATTCATTGGAAATATAGGATTCATATCAAAATTTCCAAAAAGCGTTAGTTTCCCTACATATGCCATACTCATCAGATTAATAATTCTAAAAGAATGTTTAGAAATCTACAAGATCAGAAGAAGAGCAGGTTTTGCAAGAGTGATAAGGGTTTCTCTTCTGATAAAACGATTGAATTTAAATGTTCTTAATATAAATATTTTCGAAAAAATGCGTTCAATTTTACGCGTTTTCTTACTTTTTAAAAAGAAAGTAATTAAAAAAGCAGACCAAATTTATTACAAGCTTTTAATTCATTTTAGACAAATAAATAGAACAAAAGTATAGAACACAACGTTATTTCGTAATAAACGCTTCATTCGAGTTAATATCGAAACTCTTCATCCGTAAATTCGAGTGTAAACTGCCTAGAATACCGTAACTATATGGTTGTTACGAAAGCTGTTTCAAATGTAATTTAGACTAAATACTGTTAAACCAGAGGGAATACACTTTGGTCAACGGCTCGAAACCACAGAGGTTCCGTTCTATAATAGTCTTATTCTCTCGTCGGTCGTTTGAAAATGACATCCCAGCCAAGAAAAATGATTAATGTTTCATAAATTAGATTAAAAATGATTCTTCAGATGGATTCAGATTGATTACCTACGAACACTTCCTAATCATCTTTAATTTACAATTTAAAACTTTAATCATTCTTCATTTGGGGATTACAACTAGACATTACAAATAGATCCACCTTCATTTTACGCCAGATCCCTCATTATTGCAATTTATAATGTGCTTACGTTCTTGCTTTCTACTAGAAAATGCCTTTGTCCTATTAAGGGATTAAAATAAGAGAACGCTAACTGGAATTCAACCAACTAATTCTTATTTGAAAATATGCTACAAATAGTTTTGAATGTGATTTTTATTGTTAATTTAATAATTTGCATCTACGTGATTTTACATTTCGTGACATTTTATTCGTGCATATTATGCGGTCAATTTTCATCTGATGATTCATGATAATATTTGCAACAATTTTTTTTTAAATATTTAAATCACTCATTTGCTCTAATTTTTCAAAGTTAATTAAAAAGGCATATTTTTTTCAAAAAGATCTGGAAAAAATGTACAAAAACATTATATGTTCATATATTTTATTGCTGGTACGTCTTGTCCTAAAAATATATCTATATAGTAATCTCGCAATATTTAAATTAATTAAATTGCAAAAACTCTGTATATATTAAACACGTCAGTATTAAAATCCGACATATATGTGGTAAAAAAATGTTGTATTTACATACCTCAACGATGATAACTTGGTAAAATTAAAATTTGAATAAAAGTTGGGCGTGGAACATCCCATATACCAAACCTATATAAAAGAGTATGATTATAAAATAGTCTGAACGGTATTTCGTGTGAATAATTGAAGATCTCTGCTTTTATCTCGATGCTTTTACGATGACGAGAAAGGACGTAAAACCACACAAAACTGCCGAGCTGATATAAGCAACACGAATCAGGACGATCGTCGAAAAATCTGTTTTTGTATTGAGATCGTTGTCTTTTTCATTTTAGATTTTATTACGTCAGAGACGGTAAAGATAAAAAACTACTCTATAGGGTATTAAATGTTATTACTTTTTTTCGAAACTGTACTTACAACGTTAAAAATTTCTTTCCAATATTACATTTCGTACGTTTTACAAATAATAAAATTGTTCGACTTCTTTATTACAATCTTTGTTTAAGAAATGGGACATGTTCTGTTCTAATTGCTGAGTGCTCATTCATCATTATCCGGAATAAACTTAGAAAGATACCATTTTTTTAATTGTATATCACATTATTTCGTTTAAAGTATGTCCACGTAAGTCGAAATATCTCGACTTTTAATTTCTAAATTAAGAAAAAATCGATAACATTTTTTGAGCCATTAATTAATTTTTTTTTATTCTACCCCGATAAAGTTCCTCCACCGTTTTAGTAGACATAATATATCCTAAAAACTAATCAGTTCTAAATTGAGCCATTTTATATCTATTTTCGTTCGCGAGCTACAGCGCTATGCAGCTCACCAACATCACGGATAGAAATTTTGATATTGTGTTTTTCGAGCTATTGTAGTCTAAAACAATGACATTTAATGAAAAAAACCTATGGTCATTTTTTCGAGTAACCGCAAATTCAATACTTCGATCCAACCTATACGGTTGTGGGCCTACATATATATTTCGCTTCCGAAAAAAAGAAACAAGAACTACTTATTATAATTACATACAATACAAAAATTATTAATTACAAAACACTCGATATTATTTAGTTATATGAACAAGCATTTGATTAAAATTAAAATAAAATGACCCCTCGATTTCGTAGCATTGCCACACAAAATGGCGGTACAGTGACTCGTAAAAAAGTCGCTCAAGGAATTGCAGCACAGCTCGAGTAAATATCGTCCGGTTTACTGTTGATAAGGCCTTAAGAGGGTTCTAAAGTAGAACAGTTACCGAGGTTATCAACAATAAAAGTATAAATAATAAATGCTATTATTGAAACGTTTTTTTTTTTTTTAATTAGGGCTTTCCCTGACGGCGTTTAATATTACAGATATAGCACAGAAGCTTATATGTCCGCTACGATATTACTGTGATATATGTGATATTAAATGACATGGGGTTGGAAGAAGTTGGAAGAACTGTTGCTGTAATGGAAAATAATTTATTTCAGATAATTTTTAACCAATATCAGCGATATTTTTTGGTGATTATATACGATGTATATACAGTCACCCTTCCAAAGCCCGAATTTTGAAGAAAAAAAACGTTTAAATCCTGTTTTATTTATTCTTTTCTTGTTTTGAGGTTAGGTCAGTAACTGCCGTACTTCAGAACCCCCTTAAGAATTAACTATTTATCGTAACAACAAACCAACTACATAGTGATGTTTTGTGGAGAAAATATTCGTTACTCTCAACTAAATATCGACTTATATTTTTATCAATTATAGGAAAGAGTCTGTACATTTTAAACAAACAATTCAGATACAAGGTCTAACCATCTGTTAATAATATTGCATGGGGTGGTTGTTTTGATAGGCGGAGCCAATAGCACGGGAAAAAAAAAGCCCCAGAAAATATCATCCCTCGGTAAATAGACGATAGTATTAGGACTTGAAACCAGAATGTCGCATAACCTAGGTCTACATAAGTTCTATAGTAGTTGAGATAGGTTAGTTTTTAATAAGTTAGTTTGTAAGGGATGCGGGGCGAGTAAATATGAAATTAGTAAAGCTATACAATCCGACTTTTCACATTTTTTCCTGAACTACTTTTTTCTCTCTGGTTTTTTTTGAGTCTCCTTTTCCTACAATGGATTCCTTGCACAATTTTAAGCACAACAGTCCTGTACAAAAAAGTTGAACTGCTAATTTAATTATGTATCAAGTTATATTTAGTGTTGGCCCTTGCGGACGATGCCAAAACACGTGCATGAGGGGTCATCGGCTCAATCAATAGCATATCAAATGCTCGAGGGTGGCCCCTGGTCGCAACCCATTTAAATAGACCGCAAAAACAAACTAAAAATAATTCGCTATAATTAAATCAGCAATCGGGTCAAATTTTGGTACGGGGCTTTTTTGTTGGAAATTGTGCGAAGAATCACTTCATGCACTATTGTCAATCAGTCGTTGGACACTTTGTGTATTAACGATACTTGGAGGCGAATACAAATGGACGCTATTCATTTAAATAGCTAAATAATAAAATAAAGTAAAGGATTAGGTTTACCAAAAGCATCTTAACGTCAAATTCAACCCGAATTTTTATAGTTAAATCATTTTCAAGAATACTTTCATGATCAAAATTGATCTGAAACAATTGTATGGAACTTTCTGTCAAAAATTTCAACTTTTATAGTCAGTCAAAGAATAAGAGTTTGATCTAATGATCAGATCAGCTGAATTGTTCGGTCAGTCAAAAAAGTATTCCAAATAGTGATTGCAAAGTGTAAGAATTCAGATATAATTATAAAGAAAAACAATTTAAAAGTTGAGATGATACATAAAAACGACCCTCTCATTCCCTAGTAGAAATCAGTTTGTAAATATCCGGGCGCAAGCTTGGTCCTGACTCGCGCCCGGATATCTATCAAGGCGCGAGTCAGGGCCCCGCTTGCGCCCAGATATTTAGAAACAGATTTCTACTAGGGTTATAACGACAGAATTAATTAATTTGGCATAAAATGTATAATCTTGATTTTTAAACAGTGATCGAAAAATCCAATTTCACCTGCTCAACAAAAAGTAAATAAAACAAAGCTTTTCAATTAAAAGATTTAATCAAACATCTCAATTCATGAAATAATTTCATCGAACACCGTCCTCGTTTCATTTGATTAAGCAAATGCTGGAATTAAGAGATCAAGAAGTTACTCGTCCAATTCAAAGTCCAGCAATGTGATCTAATCGAACAATTTCCACAAGCATCACCATCAAACAACTCAATCAAATAATTCAATTATTCGATACGTTGAAACGATTTTGCCTATATGGATATTCAACCGCACAATTCCATCGTACAGTTCAATCAAATCATTCACTTAGAAAAGTCGAATAAAAATTACAGCGAGTCCCACTGTCCATCGGATCGAAGTAACGAGTTTCATGATTGCATGGTATAAATCAATCAGTCATTCCCTCTTTTTTTTATTATAAAGCTACTCAACCATTTGATCCAACTTATTAGGTTATACGTGTATACACCATGAAGACACATATTAATTAGATCTTCACTATTTATGCCATGTGGAAGCTCTGCAAACGCTGGATATATTCATATAGAATCGCGTCTGTTATTCTATTATTGTAAGGTACCCAGTGAGCGTATCTATTATCTAAATGACGATTAACTTTTATAATCGACGAAATTTATATAAGACATTGGATAACGACAATTTATTACAATAAAAATTGTAATTATGTGAAACTCGTTTTCGGTTTGTCAAATTATTACTATGATTGAATGAGCTTTTCATTTCGGGACTGCCTAAGCGAATGCCTATAAGCCTTACGGAACTGGGGCAGATGTATATATATATATGTGGCATGATTACACGTACACACAGGGTGTCAAATAAGTCCCGGGAAGGTTGAATATTTTACTAAGGTATTTTTGAAAATGTCATTTCTGAAGTAACTTCAAAAGATGAATTGAACGGTGACCTCCAATTTAACCTTGATCATTACCTTCAAGGTCATTTCAAACTTATTTTATTATTATTATATTATTACTTTTATTTTTTTAATTACCATCAATAATATAGGGTCTAAAATATTTGGTGACATTTTTGAAAAGTTGTGATAAGTCGTCAGTTGTATATAATTGTTCGGCAAGATATTCCGTCAATTTGAAAAATTGTGAATAAAAATTAAGTACTCCGGTTATTGGCGTTTCGACCAGTGTAAGTACCTCTAGGATAATCGTTTCCCCCTTCATCCTTATAGGAATTTAATTTTATCGTTTTCTTTTCTTTCAATAAATTTAATGCGTTTTGTCATTAATTTACTTTTATTTTTATTTATTTCTTTCCCCTTTATAGGACTGACACAAACTCATGTTTCGTCCGGGTTCGGTCATAAAATATAAATATGATGCGCAAAAAAATATTTTCGGAAAATAGTACATGTATATGGTTATTGTTATAAGCGAAAAAACGACTCGTGAATTAGCGATATATATATATATATTTTTTTTTTTTTTTCGTTGCAATTGTAATTGTAAGAAGCCTCACGTAACGGTAAATGAGAGTTTCTCGTGAGAAAAGTGTACCAATAAAATCGTTAAGAATTAACTGTACAAGGTTTACTTAAAACCGTCTTCGTACATTTTTCACGTACATTGTACAGTACTTACAGTAATGTCTTCATGATAAACAAACAGCTTATCAGTAATTTAGGATTAATATTTTCGAGAACAAAACTAAATAAAAAAAAATCAGTTCAAAAATACAACTTTCCTCCCTGACAGAATAAACCACTAGAGCTAATATTTTTTCAGTCCAACCGCGACGTTGTGAAACCGACACGCATCAATATGCATATTTATTTTCCGTCGGTTATTCGATGCAGTAGAGCTCGAGTACGTTGGGACGTGCCAAAAACAGCACGCACTGACCTGCCCCTGCCTCGAATTGCCTTTTTACACGCAATAAAACTCAGGATTCCTTAATCAAAGCGTATAGTTCGTTATGGCCACATCTCTTATATATTACGTTTTTTAAACGCGCAGATTCTTTTAATCTCGGTTAATGCCATCCAGTACGATTTTTACGAAACTGGCACCAAAATGTGTCACATTTTAACGAGTGGCCCCTCAAAAAAAAAAGTTTGTGATTACATCAAAAAAATTAGGACGAGATTTTATAAAAATTGTACACTTAATTTTACAAGAAAGTGAAAAATATTAATGCAATAGATATTATTATATTATTATTATTATCTAAATAAATTTGGGATTTGAAGTTAAAAATGTAAAGTTTACTTTTTTAGTTTAAAATTAAAGATGTTGCCTGATCTGATTGTAGGTTATCGTCACAAAACTAAATTCCACTCACATTTTATTATTTGGATGGAAATTAACACCACCAATTATTATTAATGAGGGACTGAAAATGTTATATTTTGCTTTCCTTTCAAACGTTGACTTACTGGTGACAAACAAAAACCAGTTATACACCCATTACACGCGCGAAGCGATGCCACATGTTGCCACAAGTCACCGGGCGACGCGGCAAATATCCTGTTTTCCTTTTGTAAATTTAACGATGAAAATAAAAAGTCGCAAGAATATAAA
>JAPYZR010001365.1:0-28003 GCA_030522945.1 Trichopria nigra | reverse complement strand
TGTGGAATCGAAAACACCTCAATTTAATATTTAAATACAATACAGTTACAACCGAAACTATCATATATATATACATGTTATAAAATCAGACGCAACACAAGTTTTAAACTGACTTCTTTTTATCTTACTGTTTGCATCCAGCGTAAATCAATTACAAGACGGAAGTTCAGACAATCCATTTTAATTTCAACAAATATAATTCACCAATTTTGATCTTTATTCAATTAAATCCTTCTGAATAAATAAAAGGTTATATCAATTTCTTTAAATTCAGTGCACTAAATTAAGAAGCATAATTTTCAATAGTTGTGCATTTTTAAAAAATTCGATTTACTTTTCATTCTTAAACAGAATAGGTAACAGACATCTATATATAATATTATTGGAAAAATTGTTATATGGATGAATTCATTTAAATTTGACGGAATTAGTGATTTTTATTTATGGTTAAGTCAATACTAGATGAAGTAAATCCGTGGAAAAGAATTCCACGACACGAGATTGTATTCACGGCAATTTATTCAATAGATAAGATCGAAAATGGATTTGAATTGATTCAGAATTCAATACATTTCAATACATTTCTATACATCTGAATTCAACATTTGTCTCTCAATTTCAACGGCCTATTTATTATTTTTTACTGAAAATAATCTGAATGTATTGTCAACATTTAAAAATTTTAAATAAATTTAAATAATAAAAAATTTTTCATGTATTCAAGCGTAATGTATCTTCAAGAATTCATTTTTTTAATTTATTTTAATCAGTTTTCGTTTATTGAGATATATGTCCAATACTACATCTTAGAGCAACGATGTCAGCTACTGTTTTTATTTTTTTTTATTTTCATTTTTTTGACAAAATAGCATAACATGTACTCTGATCTTGTCATGAGTGTAGAAGCGTTTTATTATACTTAATTAGCACTGGACGTCCATGATTCGTCCAATTTACGTTCATTCATGCTAATTACACATACATGTCCAGATATGTTGGGATAATGGATGTCCAGATGTCAATTATACGTACATGCCAGGTTTGATAATGGACGTCTTCGTCAATGTGAAAATAAAAGTAACGGTCAATCCAACTGTTTCAGGTCAATGCATGGAGGACAGTGGTCCGCCGAGCCACCGATCATCGTGCGTTATCTTGGCATCGTTGGCGCTGATCGTCGCCGTATTTAGGTGATTCTAAGATAGGCCACGAACGGTATCGAATAAGACCCGAGGAGAGATAAAAGTTGGAAGTACGCGTTGTCTTAAATGGTCCACGGAACCGAAGGTGGACGAAGACAACGAAACGAGAAGACAGGAACAAAACGGAACGGAAGTTCCGGTCAACGACAGGTCAGGCGTAGGTCCCATTTAGCCTCAGGTCGGTCAAGGAAATTTCGCGCACGCCTTACGGCTTCGAAAGCACACGGAGCAGGCCGGGTCCTCTTGAAATTTCGCGGGCTCGAAGTTTCCTCGGCAGGAACCCCGTAGGTTTTTTACCGATAGCATGTAGGCAATACCGTTAATTATACAATAGAGATAAAGTATAAAACTAAAGTAATAAATTTTGAGCGAGTGAATAAAGATTAACGAGAACCATGAGGTATAGTCGATTACGACGAATGAAATAAACGCTATGGGTTAAACCATATCAGGGTGCGGGTGACATTGAGACGTCCATGGAAGAAAGCGGGCGCTCTAAAAAGGGACGTTTATATAGAGTACAGTAACGAGAAGCAACGGAGATGATGGCTTTAAGCACGAGAACTCGATGAAGTTATCCTTTGTCTTGATGTTGCTTATAGACGATTGGTATCCCACGAATGCGGCATGTATATTCGCAAAATTTTATGTCATGCTGAAATATTAAGCGAAAGTTTCTCCATAAAAATCATCCGTTTTGCATTCAATTCGGAGTTTTTCATAAAACGCGCGGGTTTCTATCCACTGATGGATTTCGGGATTAGGCGTTATTAAAATTTTTATGAAGGTCAGCGAACGCAATACAACCATATTGAAGTAGTAAGAGACTCATTTGGCGGGACGCGTCGGCCAGGATCCGAAGGGAGCGAACAGAGAGCGGCGACGGACGAAGAGAAATGACAGAGCGAAAAGTTAAAATTAAGAGAAACGAAGAGAAAGAGTGACTCTTCCATCCCGCTGGACAATGGCGTGAAATGTAAATTGCTGTAACTGTGATTAATTTCGTAATCGGGCTGCGAATTTTTCCGCGTCTCTGTTTTCTCTTCTGTGCATTGCTATTCATCTCGCTCCTCTTTCCGGATGTACGGTTACCCTATAGGCGCCTTCTTTTTCTTTTCGTGTGACGGGAATACCATATTGACGATTTCATGTGGTTTTACGGATTGAGAGGACGAAGTCGGATCTTTATGATTTCGCGTCATTGGTGTTTTCAAACATTTAAATTCATGGCTTATCGAATGAAGGGGTAAACCGTGATTAAGCAGATAAAATCATATGAGAATGAATAATTATTTAATTATTTATAATGATGACTTAATTTACTGTGATATACTTTGCAAACTTTAACAATGCAAAGAACCCATTTTTCCCAAGATAAATACATGAGATTGAATGTTCCAAATTGTCGCGAAGAAAGCAAAAGTACCTTGCTCCTGATGAAACTACATAAAATTGTCAATAGAGGTTACGTACGTGGAGATAGGGATATAGAAAGAAAGAAAAGGCTCGGCATGATCTCTCTTTGCGATCATGCCATCGAAACTCGAAGCAAGTAACAAGCAATAAAGTGACGACAACGCAGGCTCAGAGGTTGATTCGTGAGCGAGGATAATATATAGTACACGATGTTGCGTTTATATATTGTTCGATCGGTGTAGCCAGGATCGAAATATTAATCGTGAGATGCTCTATTAATGATTATTTATTGTCGACCGACGTATCGCGAGGAGATTAATAAATAGCAGGAGAATACGCTCGGAGAGGTAGGGAAATAGCGTGGATGAATGACACCGAGAGAATGGGAGAGAGCGAAAGAGATAAGAAAAGTACGGTGCGATATTATTGTAACTTATGCAGAGTCTATATTGTATCATTGATATTTATACTGTGTAAGTATATTTGTAATAAGAATCGCAAGGCGCTATACGGCACGTGGCGAGGAACTGAGTTTTCTCTGACCTTTTCTACGTAACCACCGAATATTTTAGTTTTCCATCGACTACTGTACCATAAGTCACGTGTAAATTCCATTTGGACAATTCAGTCTCTCGTTCGCAAAGACACAACGCCACGTTTATACAGTGAACAATCAAAAAATCATGAACGATTAAACGGTTTAATTTTATTTTGCTACTACAATTTGCTTTTTTATTTTGCTAATTCCTTCCTGGCACCGAAAAAAAATTCTTCTTTCGGAGATTTTCCACGTTTTTTCCACTGTATATATATATAATGCATTATGTTCATGGCTTCACGTCGATTCAACATTCCGATAATTGTAGACTACTCTAAAATCGAATATTTCGACCTTTTTTCTCTGACAATAGAAAATAGCGTATTACGAATTCTCTAAAAAAGAATATTTTTTCGGCCCGTCATTCCCTTCCCTCACCTGAAGGAAAATCCACGCGAGATGAAAATCTCGCTGGGGAGTTTGTCTCGGGAGTAAAAAAATTGCGCAGAGGAATCGAGCAACGATTAGTGAACGGGCGGAGTGACTGTGCTTTTTCCGTCTTGAAAGCTCGTCGCACGCGTCGGAAACGAGCCAAGTCCTAGATAACACAAAAAAAAAAAAACCGCAAGCTTCCGACGTTTCTTACCGAAGCGTCGAAATCGAGGTCAACGATTCTCGACTTCAGCCCGGCTCGCTAGATACGAGATGTCGGCTATGCTCGTACTTGACATCTTGCTGCTGGGAATTCCCACTTTACCTACCTTGCATCTTTTATTCGTGAATTCTCATAACTTTTGCCTCGACTTTTTAAAGTATGGCCTTACTTACCGACTTATCACCTTTTATTTGGAATAAAAAAAAAATGCCACACGATTTAAAGATATGAATTTTTGAAAATCGCATTATTTTTGTAAAAATTAAATAGCAAAAACCTGGCCATTAATTCGCATGTATATTTTGTAGTTTAAGACAAACTCTGTGTCAGTTTAAAAATTTTAAATTACTTTTCTATTTTCACAAACTTTGATCTATAATTCAAATCCTCTTGTTCATTAGTTTTTATCTGGTTTTGGATTTCTTTTGAAAATGTTTGATCTCTGCTCTAATCTTCGGTCTATTTTCATAAACTTTTATATATAATTATATTATATTGTATATATATATATATATATATATTATGATATCATTTATAATTAACTTTTGTATATTTTATGCCTGTTCTCTTAAATTTTATCATTGCTGACTTGCATACTGCTGCATATTTTAACAATGTTTTTAAAGAATATATTTTACTTAACGTCGTTGATTTATACATTCGCCTTTGTCGTAGAGAAGTCGTAATTAAATTAAGTCTTATACCATAACAAATTCTTTCATAACCATTTACAAGTCAAAATTTTCCTTCAACATATTGCAATCCCGATTATTTTACAATTTCGCGGTTCCTATTTCATATTAACAAATTTCATAAATTCGTAACTTGGTTTCCTGAAAAGTATGAAATTACCTCGCGAACTTTCCTAATTCATCGGTAAATTCGAATTCATTATTCAGTTTCTCTCGCAATGTTGAATTTCACTTCGAACTCCACTAATTCCCCGATCAGCCTCCAACCGCGCCACGAATTTATTTCAAAGGCAATATAGCGACGTTCGGGTTGTGATTTATTCTCATTTATTTATGATGTTTAAGTCTCATATGTTGAGAATCAGTGAAAACATTAAGTTTCACTATTCGTAAAATGAAATGTGAATTCACGATGAACTGATTTATTTCGATACTTTTAATACATTTATATGAAAAGCAGTTGTCAATGTATTTGTCCCAAAAGAATAACTTTTAAAATGTTTATATTTTTTCTAAAATTTATGATTTCTACTTTTATAAATTTTACGCGTTATGACATTTAAAATTTTCGTAATTGATAATTATCTCCTCGTTTTTGATAATGCTTTAACTATATTCAGTAGAATTATGTCATATCAATGAAATTCGAATGCTTCAATGAATTCTCAATTATTGAATGAAATTCTATTCTTGGTATTTTGAAATATTATTATTATTCATCGTTTAAAGTTAACGAGAAACAACAACAACAAAAAACATAGATAATATCATATTCTTATTAATTAATTGAGGTTTTTATAATTACTGTTTTATGAATTAGATTTCTATAATCACTTCCTGTCAATCTTTCCCATATTTTTATGTCATTTTGTAATGCTCATAATTCAATACCGTTTATACTTATTGCTAATTAGTAATTAATTAACGTTAAAATGTCAGAATTCGGTTTATTTTCAGATTGACGTTTCCGGTCGTTTTTTTAATTTAAATATTATTTTCCGATGTTATGTTATTCACATAATTTATTTCCGGAATTCCACTTAATACTAAAGTAAATAATTTATGAATGAATTAAACGTTTCATTACCAGGAATTTTCGATTCTATTAAAAAAAAGTAGAATGATGACTAAACATATGTAATTGAAATAAATCTATATAATGTGATTGTTTGATGTCCTCCAATTAATGATTTGTTTCCTTCTGTAATCTATATATATAAACTTCGTAAAAGGAAACAAATAATTAATTGGCAGACGTACGTAATATCAATTTATGTACATACGTATATATTCGCCATTTTCCTTATCCAACAAATTTTTGGTAATATTTTACGACTTGGCACCAAAAATACAAACAAATAAACAGCCCAAAAACTGTATCAAGGTTAGGTTATGTACGACTACAACGATTGGAATGAGGAATTCACCATTTTATCTTGTGAAAACCACTCAAACCTTTCGATGCTCAATTTTCCCGAGAGATTTGTTATGTTATCGAATTTTCACTTTCTAGTACGATTATCAGATTAATTTTTTAACATTCAGTCTGCATGCGGTTTTCATTGTGATTTCATTTGATCAGTCAGTGTAAAATTTTTGGTGATACTTTACTATTTGCTACCAAGAATTACTCATTGTGTGCAAATCGTATATTGATAAGATTCTACGAAAATTTCGTAAGTTTACCTCCTTTGGTTTTCAGCGGCATGAATGTCAAGCAATAATAAGCGAGGTGTTCGAAAAAAACAATAGTCATTGAATAACCTTGGTTTCTAATCTTGATTTTGTATTCCTATGATTTAATTTTGTCGAAATGATTTCAAGACTAGATTTAGAGATCAATTCAAAGACAAAGTTTCCGTATACCAAGTAGGAACATTTTCTATGAATGCTACAGATGCTGCAAAATTATATCAAGAATGTGTAGGTTTCGATCTCTAAATAGATGCGCGACCACTGACAACATCGTTGATAATTGACAAACTCCCTTCTCTGTTTGCTTTCTTATGTTTTTCGTTATATCTATATATGCATGATTAGTTCGGAAAAGAACGATTCGACTTGTGGCGAATCAGGATGCATTCTGTACATGACAACGCACACGAGCGATCGAGCTACTGAAAGACGTCATTTCACACGGATGCAAGCACACACACACACACACACGAAGTCGATAGGTTTTAGCGTACATATATAGATAATAGTAATGCAGTACCTAGGCTGTACTTGTACCTAATTGCGTATTTAGAGTAAAGCTATCGCGTAAGACTCTTAGCTTTTAGAGTAAGCTCAATGTGACAGCAATCAGACGGCGCCCCGCGATCGAATCTCGAGCTGGCAATGACAACACGTAATCCTTTTTCACACGGATAGGTAATCATTCTGCGAAGATAAAAGAAACGCCTCGAGTTGAAAATAACGTCGGTTTGTGCGCAATATCGATTTACTGATAACGCACGATATATAAAAAGAATGATTGTTTTCACGGCGAAACGTTACCAGCTTGCACAGTACAGAAGCAACTGTTAGTCCTCAACTCTAAAACTCAATGATCGATTCGCATGTAAATACTACATCTTTCGTACGATACCTATTTTATTGCACAGAACATAAAAATACCGCCGAGGCGAAAGTACGATTCGTGCCGACAATACGAATCACTCTTTTATTGACAAAAGCATTAATTGCTTCTTCTCTTAATTTCTGCCAGTGAATAATCAATGTCTGCTAAATTTGTCCAATACGTTATAATACATGATGAATTATTTCTTAACATTTGAAGTTCTATTAACCTACAGTATAATTTATAAAAGTATAGAAACTTTATCAAATAAATTAATAATGAACTGTAGTTATTTAAATGTATTAGATAAAGCAATGGCCAACACAGTTACTGAAACCTTACATGGTACTCGTGAACGATGCCCCTGAGGAGGACCCACAACAGGGTCGAAACGTTGGGCAAGAAATAAAATTTGAATATAAACAAATTTTATAAAGGATTATTCAAACTTGAACTGTGTTGGCGATTGCCTTACATAATACGTGTAGAAACTTTATATGATTTAACTCTTTACACATTAACATTTTTCTGTTTCTTGTTGTTACGTATACTAGGAAATTATCAAATCTTTAATGATCTATAGTGGGTAATGACCCAGATTAAAATTCAGATAAGTCGATTTTGTCATCGTCTTGATCCAACATTGAAATATAAGCACTTCACACGAAGGTTACATGTATTTCAGATATTTAATAAATTCAGCAATTTATCACTTATCAGTTATCAAAAATCTAGTCACGATCCAGTCAGAAAACCAAGCTTTTTTTCATCCAGTACTGAACAAAGATAAAATCAGATACTTCTTATCTGAATAATTTCATCAATTATACCTAACTCGGTTCACTAATACAGGAATAGAACAAATACTTTTTACTTCGCTGTAAAAAAAAAAGCAATAACCAATTCGTTAAAATACTTTTTATTCAAGAAACACTCGATTGACGCAAACATTGAATTTCAATTAATCGATGTCCGTTCGAAATTCCGATAGTTCGCTTGACTGACTAAATACCCCACCCTAACCCAGAAGTATACAAAATTCATCAACTTGATGAAAAACTGTTCGCTTCCATCAAATCCAATTTCTGTATAGCACAAAATTGCCCACTTATGTCATGAGTATTCACTGGCTCAAACGAAGAGACCTTGGAAGCAATAGACTCGGTAATTACGAACAATTGGAAAATAAAACGCCCTTTCCCCATTTCCAAGGCGAAATCGCGAAAAATTGAAAATCACAGCAAATGAGCGCGTATAAGTCGATCGATCGTGAAAAAGAAAATTGGATCAAAAAGAGAAAAAAAAATAAAACAAAATTAAAAGAGAGGTTGGAAAGTCGCGCTTAACCGGTCGCAATTGGCCACCCCCGCGGTCTCAAATAACGCGAGCGATTCGATAATTATGGGCACATCGCCAAACAATCGAGAATGTCCCCGATGAACTCGACGAGCGTTATGCCCGCGTAATGAGATTGATGCAATTGTACGCCTGCACGTAATCCCGAAGCGAATTTTCGCTAATCGATTCGTTTGCCGAAAGAACTCGATTGGCTCGCCGATAACGAATGTTCCTATCGTTTCGGCGGCGGCGAGAGTTGAATACCGACGCGACAAAACACCGTGCGGCGTTTCGCAACTTGCAATCAACATTTCCAATCAAGGGACAATCATATCCCGCGAACGGAGCAATTGATGAATTTTTTATTTTACGAAAGCTCGTCGTGCTTTGCGCGTAGGTAAGATCGTTGAAGGTTGCTTGCAAATGTTAGTCGGAAGACCTGAAGGTCGTTTATTCAATTTTACTGAATTCTGGTGTGACTTTGACAGATTAGGAGTTAACGTTGAAAGAGGTTGACTCAGATCATGAATTCATGAAACACCTAGAAATCAGTAGAGACTCTTTTCTACATACAAATGAACACAAGAAGTTTTATTATTGTTTTTTATTATGAAAATACAAATTCATTTTCATATTTTTCAAAAATGGAGGTCGAGACTCAATGAAAAGACATGAATCCAATCTGAAAGAAAAACACATTTTATGTAAAATGCATGGAATAAAAATTTACCATTGATGGCGTCATGGTACGGGCTAAAAAATATTTACATTTAAATGGAAAAAAAAATGATGAAATTCATTCGAAAACGAATGATATAAATGAATTCTACCTTAGATAGAATGAAATTTTAGTTTTAAAACAAAGAAATGTTTGCTTTTGAAAAAAGGGAAATCATGCATGAATATTTATCAACAATTATAAAACCTAAAGAAAATTCGTATTTTCCACATACTATTAAGAAAAATGTCAGTCGTTATTCGGAAATTGCATTTCCCACACTTGTAATGAAATGTAGCATTCCTGAAAGTTCTGCACGAAAAAGATGCCCTTTTTAACCGTATACATTTTTTCAGTACATGCGTGGTGAAATTGACTAGATAATACATTTTCATAATTACGTATTATTTTCTATAATTTGGCACGATTTGACATGAAGTTTTCGTTCGTCATTTTATGTCAAAGTTGTCTGTAAAAGCAAAATCCGTTAAATTTCAAAAAATTACTTAATAATTAATTAAAGGAGTTCCATGCAAATGGAGTAATTAATAATAAAGCTTTCCATCAACATCAAGCCTTCCAAGGCTGCGTCTTAAAAGGCTGTATCAAATTTGGAGAGCGAAGCTGACCACAAACGACAACTTTGTAATGGATGGTTGTTACAGTAACCGAGAAGCCCGTATCGTGCAACAAGCATCGCCAAGTACCGTTACGCGACGTCTTCGGCAAAGTTGCCACAAATAGGAGGTCAGCGACGTTACTCGGATATATACGGTGCTCCTCCATTTGACCGATTTGATAAGCGCTCTGTCTTATACTTGGTAATCGTCGATGTCGTTCATGATGCTGATAAGCTTTATTCGCATGTTTAGAAATTTTATGAAAAATAAAATTATGGACGATTGATTGGTTTATCAAGACACACATTTAGTCTCGAACGTATCTTTTGTCATTTCTCAAGGCCACTAAAAATTAGTCAAAATTCATCTTCTAATTCAAATTAATTGAAATACGATTAAATAATTCTTGGTAAAATTTTATTAATTATTAGTGGAGGATGTTTTTAATATTTCAAATTTAGTTATTACTAACTCTCCATTTAAGTATTGATCTCGTGAAATAAGAGATCACTATGAGTAATATCATCGATTTTACCTTCGTGAGCCGACGACAAAAAACTATAATGTATTCGTCTCTTTCTCAGGATCGACAACGCGCCTCATCCTTTTGCTATCGTTTTCATTATTTCATCCCGTTGATTATAATGTATAAAATGCGAACAATTGTTGTTTCAAAAGATACTCAAAATACGATAAACAAATACTTTAACGAGATGTTAAATGTTAAAAAACTTTTAACGAAGCAATATACGTTAAGGTGTGAAACCGATAAAAAGAAATTGATTTTTAACACCCGCAAAAATCAATTAGAAACGAATTCGAGGACTCGTGTGATCGCAAGAATTTCGATTAGCGAAAAAAAGAATTATAAAAATGAATGCGCATTTTTTAACGCGAACCCTCTTATAGGCATCGAAGATAGAATTTCTTGTGACATTTTTCCCTGAATAAAACAGCGTTGCGTATTGTTCAGGAAAACAGGGAAGGAAGAAATGTAGGAATAAAAGAATACGAGAATCGGATATGAGAATAAAATCATGTAATCTTTCGGGTGAATGGAAAAGCAATAGAGCGTTGTTCGTCGGTATGTGAGATGTACAGAGCGACAAAATTAAGTGTGTAAGCTACCTGTGCCTTGTAACAATCTATAAATATATGTATATATATGAATATATATATATACATGAACTTTACGCTTGTGTTGGATTTTCATCTTAACCTCAAAATAATCCATATCCACAATATCTTTTTCATTGACATCATCATTGTATACATATTCATCATTTGTGTAACAAAAACATTATTATCATGATAATTAAAAAAAATATAGTTAATATATTATAACTTTTATTTGCTGTTTGATTGGTTTACTATAAAATTAAAATTGAAAAGGACTTTACTTGTCAATTGTAAGAATTTCACCAGGCGAATACCAAAACATAGTTCAATATTTATGTTGTTCCTGAAATCCAAAATAAAAGTACACCCGAAATTCTCTTTTTTACCCCAGACACTCAGATATTCAACGTCAGGTTTAACGGAGCCCTTCATCGATTTTACTTCTTCACCCGGAAGAGTTTGCGGTGGAATTAATGGCGAGAAGAACGTGGCATTACTGGAGAAACCGAGCAACGAACTCGCCGATTTATTGGCTCAACTCGTGGGCCAATTGTCCAATTAGCAAATGACGGACAGATTGATACATTGTTCCTTTCCGATCTCCAACCTTGCGTTGTATTCTTCGCGCTGCCTGCAGATCATAAATTATACAGACAACACTTTAGGAATGTAATTACCACTTAACATTTATTTAAAATTAATATTAGCATATAACAGGGTAAATAATCTGAATTGCCTAAAAATTAGCTAAAAATGTTATATAAAAATAAAGTTTGAATTATTCGTCAAATAGAAAAAAGTTGGAAAAAATGTTGTCTATATTTTTAAATATTAAAGGTAAAATACGACCAGAGAATATATTTTGCTTTTAAAATAAATCTGTAAAAGAATATTATTAATCATAACAATAATAATAAATATACACACTGAAATTATTGAATAATTTATGCATCAACGCATATTAATAAGCTTTGAAGATGGTATATTTTTTTCCAAAAAAATGAATATTTATAGATATGTTTTGAAGATTTTTGCATATTGCAATAAATTTTCAAAGGGGCTCAGGATTCCTTTTAGGACGCAAAAAATATTTCAGTCAATACATCCATCCCCGAAAAACCAGTCGAAAAAGGCAATATTTTCGGTATTTGCTTTTATACTCGTATTCAGTATATTTGAAACAAACTATTAAATCGCTTTCATTAAAATATAAATTAATCTCGATTTTATAGCCATACAGTAGTACTAAATATATATATATAGATTCGACTTAAAAAAAAACATTTCTTTGAAATCACTGTATTTAAAGCTTTTTGTTTATATAAATCTAAACTTGTATTTAAAACGCACCAAAGCTTGAGCCTTTATAAACCCATATCATATTTTAAAAGTTCATGGAAAATTCGTTCGAGTTTAAATACTGCAAACTTTGTATTTGCGATATTTATATTCCATTATAATCATCGTGATGATTAAAAATTAACGCGATTATTTTATGTATTGATATCTAATATACAAATAATAATGGATATTATGTTATATTTTTTGCTTTAGTTATATTGAAACTATTTTATTTAGTAGATAAGGAATGTTCGAACGAGCAATTTGGTAACGCATTATATAAGATAGTTATAATATGGTATAACGCGATTCCATGTACAGGGTATTTCATAACTGCTAGATAATATTGCAAGGAATGATGCATATCGTCCAATTTCAGCAAAAAGGTATATGTCCAGATTTTTTCAACGTTGATAACCTATCAGCAATGACGACCGAAAACAGCAAAAAAATCGTCCGTTTAGTATTTAACAGTTAATATCTACTCCATTTATCCCAAACCATCGAAACATCAACGTTGACTTAAAAATGCATATTATTTATGATTTTTGTCCGAAATCCAATTGAGACTTATTGAAAAATATTTTCAAATGTTCCTCTGAATATGCAAAGTTACATATAAAAACAGAACTTATAAAATTTATTAGAACATCCTTTGCATTCGTTATTGTTGTTATTGTTGTTCGTTAACATTTTAGTAAAATAACTCATACATTATTTTCCTACTGTGACATTTAAATCATTCACGTCGTTAGCCAAAAACTTTATATCATATTTTGATAAACAATTTTACGTTATTTCCAACTACTCAAGTGCATTTCCGGAAATACCTTTATGGAAAATGAACCTCTTTGTTGCTCAAATAGTTGAACATGTTTCCCCTTTCTGTTCTCGAAAAGTTGCGAGTATATAAATGCAAAAAGTTATTACGCTCCACGTTACGCAGTCGAATTTGTTAGAATAGAACTTTTGCAACATCTGCGTAATTTGGGTTACCTATTGGTCGATTTTCACAATTCCGAGTTCCAAACTAGGAATGCTATTGTCTCGGCGCGAAAATCAATACACTTTGAAACGAAATGGATCAGATACTGACTAGTCGTCAAGGAAGAACATGTCTAAGTCATTAATGGAGTTCTTTTATAGTATTTATTATATAAATTATTGCAAATATATATTTACGACTTTCTAAATGCATATCCACAATATTTAATTCCACTATTTACACAAGTTTTCTACTAGAGTTTCCACAATATTTAATTCCACTATTTACACAAGTTTTCTACTAGAGTTTCATATTCAACTAATTGAATGAATCTCTTAATAATAAGTAAAACGATCGATATACATTTAAAATTTTTCGGGTTCACTTTTCTATGCGATTCCGCTATTGCGATATTTCCACATTGTAGTCTGTTTCATGTACAAATATCGAACATTCTGCAACATTCAAATACCAGACAAAAAACTTGTACAAATATGTCTGAATTAAAATGATGATAAATCATTGGTGCATAACGTTTTAAAACATGTAAGCATTACAGACAAGAAATTTCTTAATATCTTTACATAAATATACATATTATATGTTCGTTATACAAATATATGTAAACTGTATTTATAAATATAGTTAAGGAAATGTGCATACGTTTGGTGGTTAAGAAGAAGAAATTCATCGCTTTAATGAATATTTTTCAATTTCGATTATTTAAACAAATATTCTCCTTACGTTTAAATAGTCCAGCATTTATTAGTTTTACGTTCAGTTTATTGTCGTCGCATACGTAATGTTATTCTTTATAGCACGCTAAGATTATGAATTCTTAAATGAAGTAAACTTCAAAATGCAATTCTCATAAAAATTTAATATACGCTGAAGAAAAAATATATTTAACATGCAATCATCATTGAAAATCAATTCTCGTTTAGTCCATCATATGAGAATAATTTTATTACTGTATATTCATGTATTAACTTATAAATATTTATGTGTAGAATTTTGTATATATACTTATGGGACATACGTCTTTATTGTTCCTGCATTCTTTGTTAGAAGTTCGTATGCACGTCGACAAAGTGTTTTTTTTTTTCAAAAGTTTCCTGAAGTTTATCGTTTATTCAAGTGACACGTTGTAAAGTTTGGAAACGGTAAATTGAATCTAAAGTCATAACTCGGCTAAACTCACTAAGTAGTGCATAATTCGTTGTTTATGAAAGCTCTGTGCTATTGTGATATAAACAAAATGCCATCTGCTTATTAATATTTAAACATATGTAAATTAATATTTATGTGTTGTTATATACAAAAACTTACTTTCAAAAATGCCATTTGTTAAAATGCATTCTGCGTGTTTTAAAATATTCATTGTGCTATTACAGTTTTAATTTTCAATTTCTTTTCTGTGACGTAATATCAGAGATATATTTTTCTATTGAATATTATGTTTTATTGTATAGTTTTTTTTTTTATTTACAAACATGTTCATTATTGTTTATAATTTTAGTATATAGTAATTTGGATTTATAAATAAAAGAAGATAGGAACATAATGTTTTCATTGAAGTTGATACGATGTTGAACGACTGTGCCATAATGTGATGTAGACATAATTCTCTAATCGCGTACTATAACAATTCATCCAAATTCTAAACATTATAGATTTGTATTCTAATCATTTTCTATTTAATATATGTCGGCATCGATTTCTATTGCTCTTCAAATCAATACCAAATTACGAATGATAAATTCACTAAATGAATATTTAATTGCAAAATATTTACGTGATATACTGGATGTTATATATAGTGATAAAACTGTATATTTGTGAAGGTCACATGTCTAGTCGGTTTTCCTTCTATAACTCAGTCCTGAAAATATATAGTCGTGGTATATTATATTTATCATGTTATAATTTAGTTTTTTTTCGTTATATTTTTAGGACTGTCAGTGTTATGAGGAAAACCGACTATGCATGGTACGCAAAATTACATTATAAAAATACAAATATACATTCTAATCGGTTTGTTCTTTTTTTTTTCTTTTTCTGTTCTATGTTACTTATTCACAATTAATTTGTTTTTTTTTTTTTTAATTAAATTTTCAAAATGCCAAAGTAAAAGTACGAATAAACCTACTAAAATATATATATGTAAATACGTACTAAACAATTTGTACATATTTTTTTTTTGGCTGACGATAGTTATACATAACAGAACAATAAATGTTGTATACACAACCAAATTATATACTTGTATAATGTATAATTTGATGGAATGCATATTATTTACAAATGTAATTAAATAAAGATAAATATATTGCTATATTTCAGACTTCTAGTTTTATTGATAAAACTTGAAAATGCAACCGAACAAAAAAGATTAAATTCAGTTCTATTACTACGATAAATGCTGCCATTACTCATTATATTATACTTGTTTGAATACTTATTGCTTATTACATGGCGTGACAAAAATAATTTGATGAATATAATATATTCACATTTTAAATTTATATAAAATTGTTTATAAATTGACATTTACATAAACTTCAAAACCTGACATTCCAATATTGAAATGAACTCATGTATTCACACAACGGTAATCGTCTCTGAATGCAACTCAATCGATAAATCGAACTAAAAATTAATATGTCTTTAAAACCATACCGAACAGAAGAGACATGTATATTTGGAGAATATAATGGTAGAAAGTATGAGAAAATGCAGGAGATGCTTGTGACAAATATTAAACAAATTATCCCGTGTTCTCGCCTTTTCCATTTTGTTGATAGCCAGCACTTTTCTTTTACCAGAATGTAGGATATGAAATTTCGGAATTTCGCATTATTTGTGTATAAAATAAATTATAAAAAATTAAAGATTAAAGATCTGTACTTCAGTAAAACATTGAAAGAAATAGATGTTAACGTATTTTCCAAAGTAACGTAAAGGACAACCATTATTAAAAAGACTACTAAATAAACAAAAAGTATGTATAACATTTATTGTAGAAATATATTAAATGGATTCAACTAATTTCACCTGATTCATTTTAGAAAATCTGGATTTTTCTGTAGTCGATCGGGTAGTGAATTCTATACACGGATTTAAAGATATACAAATTACAATATTTTCATGTAGAACGAAGCGAAAAATTCTTTTCTAATTGTCAAAAATTATTAAAAAAATATCTTAAATAAGTTGCAAAAATGATAAAAATTAGATTAAAATGTACATTTTTTGAAGTTATATATTATAATAGCTTCAGACGTACACGTATATTTTCGTGATAACTTATTTTTTCGAATTACATATCAGCAAATTGTATTCATAAATTGCATTCATTGTTTAATATACTGAAAGCAAGTAGTTTTACTCGAATACTACCAAATTTTACTGAACACCATTTTTCTTTATGTATCAGCCATTGAACTCGACGAGTCGATCGTTTGAGCATTGGAACGTTTGAAGTATTGCACATTTGATACTCACCCATCAGTGCGGGTATCCTTTACCATCGTAATTTGCTGCTTCGTGATGAGTCAAAGTTACACATTTATTTGATGAATTGCATAGGGTACGCATCAATCGCAACAAAAAGTATAAAATAATTATTGTACAATTTCGATTTTTTTATTTTTTTTTCTTTTAACCGACGTATGAATTGAATTACTGCATACAGAAATATAAAAATATACACGTGGATCTCTGGATCTCGAATTGTTTGCTAGAATTTTTTTAAACCCCAATTGCCGGCCTCAATTTCGAGAAAAGATTCGTTTGTACGCAGAAAACTACATTAGATATTGAGAAAGTAATAGGACGAAAAAGATTCGTACTTTTTAACGATTAAAAGAAAATTACAAGTATAGCCGAATAAATTTTCGAGATATTTACTGAAGACAGTGCAAAAATATACAACTTGATAACCTCTTTCATGTCAGTTTATCCATATATGAATATAACAATGTGGTTCATCGCTACGTATAAATAATATTAATAATATTAACATTTTGTTGTTCTAATGCAAATATTATCAAAAGAAAACCTTAAAATTTATAAATATATGTAATAAACGACATGTATATACACAATTCGATTGAAAATTTCACAATTTTTATTCTGAGCATTTAGTTAGAGGGAGTTCGAGAAGAAATATACATTAAATGATACTGATTATCTGTTTTTAACAATTTTCAAAGTGAGAAAATTTTGCTTATTTTTTAGAAAACATTTGTTATTAATGTGAATAATAATACTTGGCTATAACAGTAGGTAGTTGATCAAACAAATTAAGTGATCCAAAACAAATACATTTTCAATTAATTTCTTCAATTCATTCAATTTTAAATCTAACGTGCCTCTCTATAAAACCAGTGCAGGTACTAGTTTTATGTATAGAAGATAAATATTATTATCATGTTCACTAAACATCGTTATTCATTATCTATTTTGTTGCGCTACGGTAAAGCCGTAACTGTTGGACAATCTATTTATGTTATAAAAATGTTAATACCGACAGTGTTCTGAATTACATGTGACCCTGTCCCCTATTATTAATAATCACAATTGACCGAAGACGCCTCACAATGACAAACTTCCGCAACTCTTTAAGAAGATTAGATCAACTTTTGAAAGCAGTAAATCGTGACGTGATCAGTAATCACGTGCTGGCCACAGCGATCTAAAGCAAAGATAAACTGTCATATCTCCTATCTTTTCATTGTTTTTAATAACATTGAAATGTACATAATCCCAACTATTGCAAAATCATTATTTAAACAGTACAGATTATTAATTTTTATTTTATATAATAAATTAAAATTAAGTTGTAAAACACATACATATAAAGAAATCAATAAAAGCTATTGATTTCATCATATGCTGTGCTCCAAGAAATATAAGAAGTGTCCTGAAACTTTTATACAATATTTTACATTCAAATGAACATGACATTTTAGTTTTCAGTAAGTTTTACTAAAATTTATGTCGATGTGTACAGAATTTTCATAACGAGTATTCACACTTATCTTTAATTTGTATTGTTAAAAAACTGGTTAACAAATATAATTGTTTAATCAGTTGTATTTAAGTATAGATTAATACTGAACATGTGTACATTATGCCCGGTTAAAAAATTAATTTTTTTAACGGCGTGCGTTAAGTTCGGTTTCTCATTACATCACCAAGTGCGTGAAACACTACATTTGCGCACTCGACCGCGACATCGTTCGTGAAACGTAATACACGGTAAACGTGTATTACGTAATTAATTATTCGAATTGATTAATTGATTATCCTTTTCTATTTGAATTTCGAACAGTTTATTGTTTATTTACACTGTATTGATAACACGTAAGACCCGAGAACGATGTTTGTAAACATTTACTAGTCTCCAAAACAACAGAATAATTCGTATAAATTATTTTTTAATGTTAAAAGATTCTTATTGACCTAATTAAAAAATAAGGGGGGCTTGCCCCCCCCCCCCCAATCCCTCCAGATAGCCATCAGCGCCTCTTTCCAACCTCCTTTGTCAATCCTCTACCATCTTGCACTTTGACCCTCCGTCAGTTAAATAAAAGATATATTTATCTCGCGACCGAACTTCCCGCAATTGTTAAAAAAAATAGTATGCGATACACGTGCGTGCAGGTATTGAAATTTCCAATTTCAAAAAAGAGCGGTAGAAATCTCGAATTTCGACCAGATAAATTATAAAAAACTAATGCCGATAAGTAGTGTGAAATTAATTACTGAAATTGTTATTAGAGATATTGTATAATCGATTTAAAAGTTTTAACAGAGCTCAATCATGTTTGAAAACAGAGAAGGAAAATGTACAATTTATATTATGTAGCAGCTTGAGCAAATACAATTCTAATTTTACACGAGTTGCATCTGTCGGATATATTGGTTTTGAATTCCAGTAAAAAGTTTTAAAATATTTTCACATTGTTTCGATTAGTACTGAATATCATCTCATGCATTTCGTTCATTAAAGGTAAATTTCACGTTTTTTGTTTTAAATATATATTTTGAATTGGTGATGATATATTTTGTACTTCGTATACTATTCTAAGTTTAGTGTAAACATCATAGAAATTGCTTGAGGTTTAGTTTCAAGTGATCGACATTTTGTTTATGAGCATTATTTCTTACGGATCTTGTAACAATAAACCCTATTGTGCATTTACATAATGCACAATGCACGCAAAAATATGCTAATATTATCTAAAAGAGGTATCGTATCTGTTGTGCGAATATGTGGTGGCTTTAATTATCAAGTAAACGTGATAAATTATTCAATAACAAAAGCTTCACAAATATACATTTATATATATATATATATATATATATCTCAATGTCGGGTTGAAATCTATTTGAAATGCCCTTTAGAATTAGTGCCAGAATGTCTAGTCGGATAGTAACTATAGACATCATACCGAAACTTACTTAAACATATCCAATTTGCGACAGATATGTATATATAGAAGCATCATGGAGAATTTGCCACAACAGTTGGTACTTTAAAAGCAATTATACTCTCCTTTATAACAAAATTATTTTAAACAATAAAACAAGAATAACAAATCGTATTTAATTTTCAAAGCCACCTGCATCGATTTATTTTAAAAATAAATATACTTTGAAATATACGTAGGATATCATTTTTTAATAGGATAATATTTTCAGTATGTAATCAGAACATTCCTATGTCCGCCCTTTTGAGTACACTCAAAATATTCTCAGGATATTATGCATAATGTTCGGAGAATATATACTTTGAATATCGACAGGATATTGTCTATTGATATTCTCAAAATATCCTCAAAAATCGAATACTCGATGAATCTACGAAAAATGTGCGAGAAATGATATTATGTCTCCAATATCCTTCGTATATTGTTCGAATATATCGCGTACATACTTGCAGAATATTGGAGATGAAAACGATTTTAAAAATTGGGGCGTTCTTCGTTTAAAAAATGCATTCCAGGAGTGCACGACAACTCGAGTACTGCAAAAATAAATTATCAATAAAGAACACGGATGTATATTTATTGCTACATACTGTCCACAAATGATTATTAGAAAGATATTCATATACATATATTTCCTCCGTGAATATGTTTGAGAGCAATGCGTGTATGATTTACTACTTAAACAACAAATAATAAAACGACACATTTTATATTTTAATTTACATCAATAATCATTCTTCCTGTTAGGTGCCATTGTTTGAGTACTTATACGTATTGTTTTGCCTTGACTGTAAAGATTCATAACTGAATGTTTACCATCGGTTATTGCGTGATTCGTTTAGAAAACAAGCGCAAAATGCGGTCGCAAGGATTTTTTTCTTTTCGCTTGTCAATCATTTGCTACAATCACTCGTGAATTAGTGTAAACAAACTGAAAGTAAACTAACACAATGATTCGTAAAATGTTTATCAAACGTTCTCAAACAACTCGATATAAGGAGTGAGTAGCATTCAGCTATAATATTATACATCATTTTCGACATTTATGACCGAGAATGTTAGCCGGGATTATGTATTTCGGTCGGAACGTTTCTTCGATGGTTATTATATTGAAGAGATCAAGTATATTGATCGTAAATCATAACACTTATAATCGTAACTTATTCCATTTTAAACAACGAAATTTATTTTTAAACAATACTATTTTAAACTATTAATATTTCTCTTTTTTTATATATACAATAAATCACAATTTATTTCTTGTATATTCTTTATAATTTAAGAAAACAAAATATTATCTTTTATATTTGCACATGAATCCAGCTTGCATATACCTTCTATTTATAAATACGAATCTACTCGTTTTACGTTAAAAATAAAGCGTTCAGCAATTAACGCATTATTTTTTTTTTTTATCAGTTACATTAATTTTGTATGTTTTTAGTAGAAATACTTTATGTATTTCTTTAAGCGCAAGTTTTTACTATTTCGAAATTTGTCATTAGTACCGTTTTATTGGTTTTTTTAATAAGTAGTAAATTAATTGCATTATCTGTTAATTTGTACTCATTTTCATTCATTGTAGTCGTTAATTTTGTAAACATAACTCGGTTTATAACTAAATAATTAAATAAGAAAAATGAAATTATGATAGTTTACAATAGTAATCCTCGCAATTTCGGCACCTCATTACTGAAGTTCAGTAATAGTTATTCTCTCGAAATTTGTAGATTTAGTAATTTAGAGAGTTAGTAGAGGGGGGGGGGGGGAGGGGAGCTATGTTACGAAATATTCATTCACACGTTATTAAGAAGATTGTGAGCGTCGTAAACGATTAACCAACGTATTTATTACTTATAAATAAATGTTCATTTTATGTATAACTATAGATCATAAAATGTAATTGTTCTCATTTTCTGTGAAAAATGATTATAAAATATGTAGTTCTAGAAAAGTGATTCATATTTTTATGGTTTACTTTTTCATTAAAGCATACCCGTTTCGTTTCATAATAAAGGAACGACTACGACATTTCAAAGTTAATCTTTATGCTTGCATTGTGTATTTCTATATTCTATATATACATTTGATTCATATCAGTACACTGCGTGCGTGATTTGTACCGAAGGTAGAAACTGCTGAAAACTGAAGAGATATATTTTACGGTAAATTTTTAAGTCAACAACTGAAATCATTTATTTCTCACATTAAAATTTTTTTTTAATTTCTAGTATTCTTATTCTTTCTAGTAATTTTTCTTTGGTTAATTTTTTTTTTTTTTTTTTTTTTTTTTTTTTTTTTTTTTTTTTTTTTTTTTTTTTTTAAAGACCTACTGAAACCGTTTTTCTATTTTCAGTCCTCTGATAAAAAATGTTTAGGATCGTGTTTTGCCAAAAATGTTTATAGTGTTTCAACGCAATCCACTGAAAATTGGACTGTACAGAAATCCGGCAAACAGTCTTGTTTTTCAGAATCACAATTTTCTGGCTGTCTCTTCTTTGATTTGCAGATGCAATGTGACGCTTAATATTATTGTGATAATAGAACCATATTATTAATGCTAAATGAATTTTAATAAGTAAATTTTGATTTCTACAGTTACAACTTGTATATGATAATGACTTAATCGATAGTAATTATTCGTATATATATATGTATAATGCTTGCCAGTAGTAATTGCTTAAAAAATCATCACTGTCGAACGTGAAGTCACAACTGATGTCTTGGTAGTATAACTACTGAATGTTAAGTAGTTACACTGAAAACTCAGTAAAGTATAACTTCTTAAGCTCGTTACTAAATAACAATAATGAGGGTTTCGCAATCCCCCATTTGAAGCACGGAATGCAAATTCTAAATAATGTTACTTTTCGAATTATGATGTAAACTTACTTATTTGGATCTTGAAAAGTCGAAGATAATGCGTAAAATAAGTATACTTCTTGTATACTTGTGTAAAGGCAATGTAAAAATGTATGCTATATATGTTTTAATCTGACCCTAGTAGAAATCTATCCATTTTTTTCTTACACTATTTCTTACACTATCCATTTCTCCTATGCCTTTAACATGGTAAATATCTGAACTGTCTAAGAATTGGCTAAGAAATGTTTTCATTTCTACCAGGGGAATAGCAACTGAAATGTTTTTAGTACATTTATTAGGCATTTGTTTTGTTAATGAACCGAAGAAAAAAAGGTTTTCCGTTTTTACGCTTTTGTCCAGAATTTTTGATTTGTGATTCCTTTACAACTTGTAGGCCATATTACTGAAATCATAGATTCTGAACACATCGATATTCATAAATATTTTAATTATCGAAGGAATACATCATTTTAAGTCTAATTTATAAAAGAACATTCCAAGTGACGATAATCCATGAATTTCAATGAAACTGAGGTTCTACGCATATTCGTTACCGGAATGCTAAGTAGATTTCTTCCAATGGTACAGTCTGACCTATTTCTTTCAAGAATAAGACTGGGCGGAAAGATAGTTAAACAACGACTGCTTACAAGGTGCAAACAAGGGGATACACCTAAAAAAGATGAGGAGGTTAAGGCGAAGGAGCTCTAGTATCTTAAGAGTTTTTTAATCCGCCTTTTGTATTCGAAGAGCATTTTTACGACGTTGGCTTACCAGATCCGACTCACTACTGCTCTGATCCTCTAATGGGAGAATTAGCATTTACAATAAATTATTTTTCCGGAACTCGTGCAATTTGTTATTTCAATGTAATTGTATTGTAAGTAAGTACTGTTTTGTTAAGTAAGTAATTATGTTAATAATGTTTAAATAATTATCGCATAAACTAATGAAACAGTCATATTTTCGGAAATTACCATTATTATAATTTGAAAGCAAAAAGTTATGCTGTACCTTGAAAGTTCGATATCACTCTACGTTTTTAACTATATAAATACGATTCTTAAATGTTTTTAAAATGAAAATCTACTTTTTCGAAGTTTATTTTACCAATTGAGAGTGAATCGATTTTTAGTCGACGTGGAGTGAACTCTAAGAAATTCACAAAATCGATGATATTGTTTTCATTTTAAAAAATTTTAGATATTTACTTTTTATACACGCTGATAAAAACAAGAAAAGATAAAAATTAATAAAAGGAAAGAAAAATTGATTTCGAAAGTACCTTTTTCCAGACTATAACATCAATTGAAAACGGCAGAAATGAATATAGGCAAGTGGAGACACTTAATTATGTATAGGACATTCTACCCACACGGCATTTAATATCACAGATATATCACAGTATTATCATAGCGGACATGTAAGCTTTCTGTGATATATGTGTAATATTACAGAGATATTGCGATATATCTGTGATATTAAATGCCGTCAGGGTATGTTCAACGAGCGATTTTCGGTCCGGTCAAATTGATAAGGCGATAATCGAGATATGACAAGGAATCGCAAACTAAGAAATGCGCGTGATGCAAGACCGTTGATAAACGGACTTATTATACCCACTATATACATTGGGAATGGCCGGAACGGCCTAACGCCGGCTCTGTATGTCTCGGCCGTTTATTGAGGATCAAGGCGACATTCACGATGTCGCGAACATCAGTAAAAGGTATGTGGAGCGATGACGGGTAATTTTTTTTACAGGAAAATGCGACACGCGATCGCTTGTGACTAAGCTATTTTGTCTTTACGCGCCGGCTGACGCGTAAATAAGTCTTTCCGACGAGTGAATTCGTTATTCCCGTGCGTCGACATTATGTAATTGATACGGAAGGATCATTTCACATAATAATTGAAATCGAACCAATTGTCACGAATGCGCGATAAATGTTTTATATGGATAGTTTATTCGGTTTAGCGAAAAAAGTATATTGATGATATATAGAAAATATTTCGATCTGATAATGATTAGGCAGTTTTTCAAATGTCAGGTGAACTTTTGTGATTTCCCGTTACAGATAACCGGTGTGTCTTACATTTGTTTGAAGACGTACACTGAAAAAAAATTTGTTATTTTCAAGTAAATATTTATTTGAATTAAGAAAAGATTTTCTTGAATTCAGTAAGATTTACTAAAATGAAGGAAACATTTTCTTAATTCAAGTAAATATTTACTTGAAAATAATAAATTTTTTTTCAGTGTATCGTTCATTTTCAAGTATACATTGAATACCAATATAAAATATTTCATATAGTATAATGTATTCTTATTACACATACAAAAATTACTTCCTGAGAAGAGTAGAGAGATAGTGGAGTAGATTAGTATTTACATATTTTATACTGAAACTAAACTGAATGTATTGCCTGAAATGGAAAGGGTTTACTTGGGACATTTTGTATTCTGATACGAAATGAAAACTTTTTAACTCACAGCAAGCCTAAAGTATCTCTTGCTCCAATTTTTCTCGAACATAGAAATTGTCCTGTCGCAGTTTTTATGAATAACCGTCTCTTTGCTGTTTGACATTTGATGTCATAATATATTGACACTTGAGCGAAGAATACCTAACATTCCATGATCAGATATTCGGTTCCGATTGTTGAGTTATACAGTATACAATAGAACCTCTGTCATCGAATATATTCGGAACAGATCGAGGCATTTAAATGTCCGTTAACGAATATTCGAGGAGAAAAATTCATTCTTTTCATTGTGCATAAAAAAAATACAAAATCCACCATATAACTATATGCTAATTGAATACATCGCCAAATTATTGCATTGTATTATTTATTCTCTTTTGCAGAAGAAGTAAAGTTTCGATTTTAAATAATTATTCAGGTATTGAATAGAAAATACAAAATAAAATGTGTTATTATATGATTTTTTTTTAAAGAAGATATACTAAAGTCAAGTTTCTATCAAAAATCTACACTTTTTTACTTGTCTAATGATCAAGCAAAGCATTTGTTTCATCTAAACTCGAATTGGAATTATAACTTCAAACATCTCAATAATAAATGATTTTTCACTTAATTCATCAATAAACGGATCCATGTACCCTAACGAAAAAACGTATAGTACGTTTTTTTTTTTTTTTTTAGAATCTTGAAAATTAAATTTAAATTTTGAGAAATGAACATCACTAATTTTTAGTCTAAATTAAATTAGTTTTTACATTAGTGGAATATGAAATTAATAAAGTTTAAATTAGGAATTAGGTAGGTTCCGAAATATCCGGTGCTCCATATATCGTAAAAGCAATTTAAATACGTTTTCCGGTTAGATAAGATATGCGTGAATTTACAGAATTAAACCAATCTTCATATAGAGAGAAGAGGTCAACCACATTGTCTTAAATTTACTATAAACACATACACCATTACAGGAAGAAGTACAAAACGCTGTCACTAAATAATCAGGTGTTGTTCAATGATACAAACTATAGGGCTCGTAAATTTTTTATAATACTCAATTATACGTCGAGAGGTTCAAAAGCATCGCATCTGATTTGTGGCCCTTCATTCTCGTATAATTGTGGAAGGCATTACTTAAGAAGCCCATTAGCTTTTGACTTCTATGAATGAACAATTTCGTAATTGAAACTTTTTAAAAAAACATCAGTATAAACAGAATATCTTTTATCAGGGACTTAAAAAACCAATGAAAAAATGCAATAAGCAGAAACAGAGCCATAAGACTTGAAATAGCATACTTATAAACCTTAAGTAACTGTTATATTAAAAACAAATATTTATTTATTTTATTCCTCTGTCGTACATCTCCATTTTATTTATTTATTTATTTTATCTAAAATACCTCGTAAGCTCACAAGGTCGTTTTTAGATGGCGCTATGCTCACATTTTTCGTGGATGTAGGAAACTGCAGAAACCCAGGTTAGAAATTCGTTCTAATTACGCAAGGCGGGCGAAGTATTGAATTTACCAATTCCGATTCTTCGATTTTGGGAATTTTTTGGTGGAAATCTATTCGACCGATATTTAAAATTGACCACTCATTCTCTTCGTCTATTCCTGGACAACATGACGGTATTTTTTTTATTATCGTGTAAAAATTTAATCGGGTCGAAGGCACGGGTTGAAGACATGAAAGTCGAAATGTCCGACATGTCGTACGTACGTATATGTAAGGGTGTACTCCAAATAACTCACGAACGAATAAACAGAATATCTTCTGTAACCTCTTTTTGGATATGCCGGAGCAACATAATGATTCTCTCAAAAGTTGGGATATATCTACCAAGTGCTTTACGTCGAAAATTGCCGTTTTCCGCCCGACTTCGACTTTTTTTACTTTTTTTCATTCACTTTTTTCCAATTATCTAATGAACAAAACGTCCTAACAACATGATTTTTTTTTTAAAGACGCAGTTCGATGCGCCCGAAGCTGTGGTTGATGACAGAATTCTTTCGAAAACAAAATGGCGGATAACGGAATGAAAAACCCTTATATTCTTAGCCATTTCACGGTTATCTCACGACCAAAAAGTCCAAACAATCTGATTTTTTTTAGATATTATCAAATACAATAGATCTTCGTTTTGAAACATTGAACATTACTACAAACTTCCTCGTACGAAACATTGGCAGGGTTGCCTTCATCCAGCGTATTATTTGTGATGAAGAAACTGATTCATCGGGAATGTTATTTATAAATAAAATCCAACAATGAATTTTTCAACTTATTAGGAAATTCCGGCGGCTCCGATGACAAGGACGGGGGTGTCAGTCTGCGTATTTACCCCGTGGTCCGGGTACATCGGCAACCAGGAGGGATAGAGTCAATGTCCTGGAAACTCTGTTAAAAAATATACATTTATCTTTTGGTTTTTATTTGTGGTTTTTATTTATATTCATTACATTGTTTTACAAGACACTAAACTCAAATTACACAAAATACTTTATGCTGACTTTTTATACCTATGCTTCTGTTATTGAAGATGTCATATATATATCGGATTACCTATATATAGGTAAGCCGATATGTTTGTGTTTCACCGTAAAGTACTTTATTCGCCGGTACATGTGATGTATAATTGTATATGTACGTTTAATTTGTCCATCCGTTTTTCAATTAAGTATGGGAATTCTTATCTGTTATCAATTCGTGGGCTTTAAATACTTGTTATTTGTTGAATATGTATATCGTATTTGTTTAATAGTGTTTGCGTACACCGAAAAAAAAGTTTGGGGCTTACAACGATAATTTGGTTCTCCGAACAATTCTTCTTAGTTCAGGAACTTATACCGATACAGTATGACTATCTCAACAATACTAGTTTTGTGAAAGCAGTTATTTCGAACTTCAACGTTTTGTAACCTTAAAAAACGCATTTAAAATTAATAATAAAAATTGAAAGATGCTGGAG
>JAPYZR010001364.1:0-22075 GCA_030522945.1 Trichopria nigra | reverse complement strand
ACAATTCCTATTATGTAACTGTGACAATTTGGAGGCGGACATTTTGATGTAACTGTTACATAAATGGGACATAACTTCTGTGATTGTTGACTGGGTAAGTAATAAATGTTAAGAAGATATAAAGACTCATACATCGAGCTAACGTTACAAAGTACACCATGTTCGTATTGTAAAACGATACTATTATGTTTTCGTTTTCTTAAATTTGTACATTTCTAAAAATATATGCGCACGGAGAAAAATGTTACCATATAAATTATAGGAATTTAGATATTTCATTATGTAAATGTCTATAACATTATTATATTTGTCAGTAACATCCATTTTTCTCCGTGCGGATAAATCGTTTATATAAATAGCATATTATGTACCAAGAACGTAAATAATGTAGTGTTATAACAATATCCCACTCGCTTCGCTATTGGGACAATCACACTCGTTGCTCGATTATTTGTGCCCGCAACTTTCACCCTAGGGCGCGAAATCGAGAAAAGCTTTTGCAGTTATAAAAATACATTTTCTCTTTGTATATTCCATCATATTTCATTATTCCGCTATTATTATAAAATAACATAACAAAAGCGGAAAATAACGAATGACCTCTTTCATTTAAAAACAATTTTAAAAGATTTTTATTTCCAATATTAAATCCAAATGTTCTTTGTAGAGGTGACCGTATAATTCCAATTATGTTCTTCTCATATGTACAATTGCTTTCGTTTCTTCACGGTAATTTAGGTCACACTCATATTACTCTAAATATATTGTCATTTATTAACAGGAATATGGTTAAGGCTAATTTCATGACATTTTCATAGCCTTAAACGTCCGCTCTGCACCTGAAACATAAAAGAAACAGAATACTGATATAGAGGCGTAAATAATAATCAAGCATACAATAAGAGCATGCGCAACGAAAGGCGAGCAATTATCGGTTATAAATTACACATATACACTGCGAAACGCAGATATCACATGCAATTGCTATAAGAATAAGACGGCATAACCAGAAAATAGAATTTTCATAAACGAAACACAAACTGCTAAATGTATCGTTTTCGTGATCTTCGTTAATCCGTATCAATATATTAATACCTGTAGGTATACTATATATATACCGACAGGTATGTAGATGATAAATCATAATTAGCACAGAAGGTAGTATTAGAAAAATTGGTAAATCAATTTATTGAAAGTAGCATATTGTGTATTTTAAAAATTAAATGTTCTGTGTTTCATTGAATCTATAATTCACGTTTCAATGAAACAACATTAATTCGGATTAATTTGAACAACGAGATAATGCAGCAAAACAAGAAAATTGATGAAAATATTCATTGACTCGTTTATTTCTCGTATTTTTGACGAACTTAATTTTTTCGTGAAATCAATATTAAACGTCATAATTTTCCTATATCTTAGGTAATTTTTTAAACTACTTTGTTAATATTAATTTTGTAGACATTATTTTGTCGACATTTTGTTTCAAAATTCCGTTTACGTAATTCCGTTAAAAATGCCGTCTCTTCCCAAATAGCATAAGTACGTCCATTGTACGTCCAAAGTACGTCCACAATTGGTGCCATGTTACCTTGGTCCATATTACGTCTGTGTAACACTGGCGTGTACGTCCAAACATTAGATGGGACCAAATTTGGGAGTACAATGGACGAAAGAAAGGCGTGCGAACGAACATTGGACGTTCAAAAAATAGCACAATTACGTCCAATCTATGTCCGAAGTACGTCCATGACGGATGTAGTGCACGTCCAAAGTACGTCCATGAGGGACGTAGCGCACGTGCACAATTAGTCCATTAGTTTACATATATGTATGTCCATATAACGTCCATGCGAGACTGGTGTGTATGTCCAATGGACGTCTAATATTGGGTGAAATTTGGGCGAAAAAATCTGTTTTAACTAACAGAACGGGGTCGGCGGTTCGTGATGTCAACTTATCTCGTACCCTTTTTCTTCGGAGCCTCCGATGATTTCCGTAAAGGTATTTATGATCTGCGTTCAAGTACTGACAATGTAATGTTTAGTTCCCTTATTATTCGCCGTGAAAACGGCAGTTTCAATGTTAGGTTAATAACCTAATTGTTCCACTTTAACGCCTTATTCCAATTCGCCATGAATACGGGGAATTTGAATTTTAAAAAGGCAAGAAGAAAGGAAAGGAGCCTTGTGCTCGGAAGTCACTTGATTAACCAAATTATATATATATTACCGCGAAACTGGAGTTCTATATAGAACCGCCCAGAATGCTCTATATTCCTCATGGTAATAGAAATACTCTTTGTGTAGGTATATTGTTGCTATCGCAATTACTATAGGTTGAAATATATGCAGTCGAAAGTACTGGGCTTTACCCTACTTTACCATGTGAGAAGAAATATAACTATTTTTCTCTGTAAATAAAAAATAAATTGCGATAACCTCAATTGCGATATGACTTCTGAAACTTTATTTTTTCATGAGTGAAGCACTGAAAATAAAGTGTCTTCATGAAAATCACCTGGCAAAAAACGGTACTTGAGGTAAAAATACAATGCATATTAAAATGCACAAATATGATTTCTAGAAGAAACATAAAAGGATGTAACAAATAGAGAGTGAGCCCGAAAGAGGTGAGACCAGGTGCAACGAGATTATTTAAATTATGTTATCGACGGTATCCAGGAAGATTATAGCGCGGAACTGGATTGCAAGGATGTGCTATAATCAGAGGCGGTGGAAACCGACGGCTGCGCACAATTAGTTTGCCAATGCCAATCTTGCACTAATTGTCCTGTCGATTTATTTATACATATACGCATATTGAAACGTCCGTGGTCATATCGCTCTATAAAAGAAGAAAGGACATTTCGCCCAATTTTCATGCTGGCAATTCGGAGGGAGGGAGAGAGAGAGAGAGAGAGAGAGAGAGATGCTCGGCAATCAAATCAATCAAGCCGCAGTCAAATTAGTCAAGTTGGACACCACATTGGTTTTCCTTCGGAGGACGCAGAAAAATGGACGTTATTTTCAAGGCTTATATTCACCGATCACAAAATCCAGCTAAGTTGAATTCTGGTCTCACTCTCTTCGCGTAATGACAATAATAATAATGATTAACGTTTTTTTTCTTTTGTTTTAATCAACTATTATATATTTGTGTACATTTTGATGCCGCTGTGCGGAACGAATTTCGTTACCAAATTATTTGAATTCGTATTATCCAAATATTAAGAAAAGAGGGTAAATAATTTACTTATAAAAATTTAATTAAAATTATAATTAGTATTCATAATATTAATTATAATTATTATTTAATTATAAAAATAATAAAATGCAGTAAACTGATGTAATTGTTGTTCTCTTTATTATTATTTCATTGTATTTTACGAAGAATCGAATTGTCAATATTCAAATATAAAAATGATATAATGTTGTAAATAATACAGTGCTATCATTTTTCCAATTCACGTGTCCTATAATATATGTACACGAATATTCCATTGTCTTGTATATAAAATGCGATATGATTTGAAATATTTGATATGATATGAATTGATATGAAATAAATACTTGAATTCATCACAAGGATATCACAATTTTTACTTACATGGAAAATGTATCTTCTACTACGTACCATCTTAAATAAAGAAAAGTACAGTTTGAAATGATTGAAATGATTTGAAATGACAGTTTGACAGACGTCTTGAAATGTTCGTTCATAGTAAACCCATATATATCTTTGTACTTCTGAATATGTACGTATATATTGGACGACCTGTTATATCTATTTTTCGAACATGGAGTTACGGTCGTAAAATGGACGTGGAATGGACATAAAATGGACGTACGTTAGACGTCCGTGTATGTACGTACTGTGTACTTTTGAATATTTACGTAATTTGGACGTCCTGTCACGTTCACTTTTCGTACACGAACTTACTATCGTAAAATGGACGTGAACTGGATGTATGTTGGACGTCCATTTGTGTACGTACTTTGTACATCTGAATATGTACATACATTGGACGTCCTGTTACGTCCATTCTTACCGGTACGTATGGACGTTAGATGGAATACATATGTGATTCCAAAAGTAATCATCCGCTGATAGCGTTGCAGGACATTTCTGAGGTACGATAACTCGATACGCGAGATATAACTCGAAAAGTATTATTGCTATAAAGATATTTCTGAATATGCTCACCAGAAACTCACCAAGTACAGAATTTTTATTTATGTCAGACTTATGTATACCACCTGAACCATTAAGACCATTACTTATGGATGCATGATTCTTTGGTTTTCGCTTTCGTGTCTGAATTCCGTCCTTCTTCATGCTCATAGGCCGGTTTACCTAATTAAACGGTCGCTCAATTGTAATTTACGTTACAATTCTAAATTTCGAGGTCTTATAAAAAAAGGAATTAACCTATTTCGTACTGCCATTAAAAAAGAAAAAAGAATTGTCAAAGACAACGTTTTTTTAATGTCTGCAGTTAACAACGAAGTTCAAGATAAAAATGCAGGACGAAATGGGTTAAAATGGTAGACATTCCAGTCAAATATTAATAGAATTAAACGTATTAAAACTTAACTATGCAAAATACTTACATTATGAAGTTTGAAGTAAAGGCCACAGGCGTTACAAACTGGTTCTCCATTATTATTGCGTCGCCAAAGTGTTGTCGTCGTCGTTCGACAATTTGCACATTGAATTCCTGTCCTTCTACCACCACTCTACATGAAATAATACGAAAGAATTCAAACTTGAATACTTCTGGTTGTACTATCTTTTACGTTTACATGAAATGAATGATGATTAATGGTTTAAAAAAAAAAAAAAAAAAAAATGTCTGTACCAACTATCAACACAAATGATTTTAACAAAATGTATAATCATGAGTTGAAAATAGTATAAAGTAAAAGTATCATACGTATATATACGTATATATACGTCCTAATTACACATTCTTATGATACTTTTACTTTATATATATGTTGACAAATTATTCATCAGCAAGAGTCTAAAGCAAAAATGTACAGTCTATCGTTTTCTGATCGTAATCATAGAGATCTTCAATGAAATTTACCGCAGCAACTGCTGACTTCGGTTTCGAGCAGCGTAAAGGCGGTCTATTAACGCCGTTCATTTTGTTGTAAAGTCCACAAGCATTGCATAGGTAGAGTCCAGTATCATCTCGCCGCCAAAGTGGAGTTCTGTTTGCGGCGCAATTGACGCATTCTTTAGGTTCACCAACTACGGATGAACCATCGAAAGTGGCCTCGGCGTTTGGCATGGATAATGTATTCCATGCATTTTGTCCATTTCCGCCAACAGTGTAATCACCCCCAGAATAGAAGGTGCCCGGCATACCGGTTTGCATGACCGTGACTCCGGGGTAGCCGTGGACGTATTCCAAAGACGGCGGTGGCGACGTCGTATGCGACCAGTACTGGTCATTAGTGGATTTGACGTGTTGGAACGTTGCAGTTGCTCCAGTGCCATAAATTGTCATTTGAGAACTCGGAGAGTTTGGCTGATCGTAGTGGAGATGATTGGCTGTGCGATTACCCATTAAGGTCGACGAGGTTAACGTTGGATCGCTTTTAATGTAAACGCTTGGAGATTCAACCTAGAGGATAAAGTTACTTATTAGGAGGTTTGAAATTGAAAATCAATATATATTGACATGTGGATTTTAATTAATTGACTATATGCAATTTTTTAAGATTCCAGTCAATTGACCGGTTAGCATTTGTCAATTATATAAAATCCCTTCGTGCACTTTTAAATGTTGTCTAGATTGTTATGGTAGGAAATTATGTTTCACTGAAGCAACGAATGCCGCTGACGTTTTACTTACTTCAGACCCTCTCGAGCCAGTATGGGTGGACGGCGAAAATGTAGTCAGATAAATTTCGGTCGGCTTCGAATATCCGTAATTCGATGTACTATGTTGAAAATTATCGGGTGCCGTTATATACTGCGCGTAGGGCACGGTTTGCGTAGGTGGAATGGTGACTGTCTCGAGCGTGGTGTAGGTGCTGGATGCCTTCAAGTTCTCGGCGACCGGGACTTCGGCGTCGTATTTGATGGAGGATCCATCAGCGACGTCCGAATAACCAGCAGCAACTATTTGCTGCTGCGTCGTCCGAATCGCTTCCAATGGTGGGGAGAAATTAGGAGCTGGCGAATTTAGTTGCACGGTAGCAGGTTGACTGATCATCGTCGATGCCTCGTAACTTTCAGCAGGTGTTGCCGTCGGCGAAGCTTGGTATCCGCTTGACTGATGATTGTGGTTCACATCGTGAGGACTGAATCTCTGATGGGACTGCTGATGCTGTGTTTGTGAGTGTCGACGAGCCTCTGGTGTTGCGATCACGTGATTCTCGCGTCTCGCGTCTTGTTCCTCTGCGAAAACGTATACACGCTCGACAGCTGACTTGTCAGGCATCGGAGATCCATATCTGAGTCAAGAAAGATCATCGTTAAAGTAGGATGCAACATTTCAATGTCATCAAAATATCTCTGATAAAATTTATTAAAGACAAATTTAGTTTTATGAGAAATTCTAATTAGAACAAGTGATTTTAGAAGTAGGTAAATTTTGGGTTAAGACTTCGATGCACTCTTATGTACTTTCTGCTAGCACGGAACCGTGGAAGCACTTCCGCTATTTGATCTCGCGTTGATTCAATAATTGAAAAAGATAAGTTTTACAGATAATAGCAGGTTAATCTTGCATTTAACCGAATATATTCTAATTGCAAATGTTAAAATAGCCGTTTCATATAGGTACCGATAACAGTTAGTATATAAATGGTATCGTATTTTTTTACCCAATAGCAATATTTACTACTAAAAGATAAGATGTATCGAGTACAATCAGCGTGTCCGTAATATCGATCATAAAATTCAAATCATCCACAATCTATATCACCTTAACGGTTCCTTGACGGATAAGGCAATGGCAGCATCGGTAGTATCAATTCCGCCGGCGCGCGGATCTTGTCCATTTATAGTGGCATAAATTACGTGGTGTTCGGTACCGGCTTCCTGTGGAATTTGGATGTACTGGTGTTGTTTCGGGTCTTCGTGGAAGGCTTTCATCTGTTCCCGAGTCTCATTTTTGCTCATTTGGGTACATATGGGTTCGTGCTGTTGAATCGACTGTTGAAGATTCTCTTGGATGTGATGACTGTTGGCTTCAGGTGATTCCGGCTCGATGTCCGCCACCGTTTCTGTGATGTGTCCGGCTGTCGTAATGGTCCTCACGTGTCTACGTGAGGTGATGACACTTCTCGGACTTGCGTTCGCGTGTCCTTCGACCGATCGAGGAACTTGGGGGGAACCGGTGTCTGATCTACATGCTTCCCAGTCCACGTTTTGGCCCTCTTTCTGCATCAAATTCATCGTGTCCTGAAATTGGTATTATTTTTATTATACAATTTTTTGCACCGTCTGTTTTTATTGTAATGATAAATAAGGGCATTTATAGATGGGGAACAATTAGAATAATTTATATGCATTGAGAATACCGTTTGAAATGATGTATTCGAAATATAATTGAAAGAAAAAAACGTGACGTGTTCTATTTGGATAAAATTTTATAAAATTTCCGCGAGCACTAAACCGAGAATTATACATTTACTCTAAACTCGGTAGTTTTCATTTGCCATTGAGTCACTACTATTTGTCGATCTCAATTTTTTCGATGTGTCATGTGGCTTGATGAACGTCAACGAGCGCCAAAAGAGTGACGAACTTTTCTCTGAAGGACTTATTGCGAAAAACATACACGATTTTACAATTTCGTTTTGTTTGGTCGCATTTGATGTTATACCAATTAGTCAAAGAGCTTGCTCTAATTCCCTAAATCCGATACGTATATATATTATTCAGAATGAACTTTTTGCTGAAATGTTCATATTTCATGTACGTTTGTGTTCAATGTATTTTTACATTGTATATGAATAAAAATATTTTTTATTCGAAAATAACTATTTACCTAACGGGAATGTCACACTGTCAAAAGTCATAGGACATGAGTATAAGTGGAGACTTTTCAAACTGAATTATATGTGCAATATATTTTTACGAAATATAAAAATATTAGATGAAGGAAGAGGCCAGTGGCGAGGCAAGGGGCGCTGCACCTTCGCACCAACAGCGGCGGAAGTTGAAACTTGACATTACGCGGCGGAAGTGACGCGCGCGAACAAACAGATCTCACATTTTTTTTAGTTCAAGCGAGGTGTGCCGTTCTTTAATACGGACCTGTTCGTTTCGTCGTGTATCGGCTTCCTCGCCAGGAAACTCAAAAAACAAAAACCCTTCATCTCACATTTTCGCGATATATAGATAATAATTTTCGAAACTATTAAATTTCATGGATTTGATAGTTCTGCATAAATATGACTTATTTTTTATATATATATCTCTTTTATTTTTATCTACATATATAGTTGGATTAACAAATGGTTTTGACTTTTTGAATTACTGAAAATTTTTTATAATTCGTCCAATATTTTGACAAACTTCCTTTTTATAGGTTAAAAGACAATTGAAATATAATATATAATAATATATTTTAAATACTTGAAATTAAACATTTAATAAGAAAAATATGTTTTGTTCAAATCTTGGCCTTTTTTAAAACTTTGAACGATTAGTGTTACCTAATAACTTGTTATTATAGAAAAATGTAAAATAATCAAAGGTTTAATTATACATTAATAAAAAAAAATATATATAAGGTAAGGACCATTAGGTCCGTTTATAAATAATAAATAAATAAATAAATAAATAAATAAATAAATAAATAAATAAATATATATATATATATATATAATAACAGTGTCGAACATTTAGTAGAATATTTTTTCGTGACAAAAAAACTTTATGATATCATTATATATAGATATTTTATTTCTTCTACAGCAAATCACAATAATGAATTAAAAATTAAGTATCTAAAACTTGGAGCAAGTTTAACTCGGAATAAAAATCAAGAAATTCACTCGACGAGTTCTATCGAAAGTTTTTTTCGTATACAAACGTTACATAAGTCTTATTGTTTCATTTGGATCGTTATTCCGTTAAATTTCGTTGATTATTCCTTTAGTCGGAATCGCGGTGTCAGCCAATTGTAGACCAGGCGTTAGTTGAATAATATAAAATAATAAATTCTAAATATTATTATTGAAAGTATTATTTCAAATCATATATAATGTAAATATGTGCGTCTGCTATAAAAATATTTTGTTTTTTTATGGAAATGATGTTTCGCACACGAGTATAAAGTATAAAATAATAATAATAATTTCAATATGATCTATCGGACTTTTAATCACGACTCAATTGTACATTCAGTTACTTTCGAAAAATATTATGTAGATAAAAGATTCTTTTATGAATATTACTCCATATTCGCAGTAAAATCAAAGTTGTTCTTTTATCAGCAGTGAATTTTTTACTTATTGGAAAAAAAAGTAGAATTTTGACTCCAAAAGAAAATCAGAGAAATCGGGTCACCAAACAAAGTTGTGAAATATTGTAGATTACAAATATCATTTTTATAATAAGATTTGATGCTATTTGATAGAGTAAATCATATTAATTTAGTACTATATTTATATAAAAATAAAGTCAAAAGTTAAGTATATACTCAAGTAATTTAGGAATATGTATAGAATTCATGCCGAGACTAGGTAAGATTCAATAATATAAAGTAGATAAAATTTTTAGATTCGCCGTGAATTACTCTACAGTCTTCTACCAAAAATTACCTTACCTAATTTAGTATATATTTTAAATTTGGTATACAGCTGGTCAGAACTGTGCAAGTGCATTCGTTTGCATTCTTATTAATAAAATGTAAGACTCGGTTAAAACATTATTCATATTTGAAAGATCAGCGTACTGAAGATGAAACTGAAATACAAGTTAAGTAGTCCGATACTAGAACGCGTTTCAGTGTATAAGCATGGACTGTTTTCAAGTAGGATTTTAATGCTGCGACAAATCTAAGCCACGGAACAAAAAACTACATAATCCAACAGGTGAATAAAATTATTCTTAATTTCTTTTTTTTTACACAAACATGCAGAAGCTTTGTAAAATGTTGTAATTTTGTTACATTTATATGCTTTATATGATTTATAATAAAAACTGTTACCCGGAAATTCGTTGATTATTAAAAAATACAAGATATAAGAATAATTATTATTGTATAATGTAATCCATTATTCAATCGATTCATCAAAAGTTTTATTAAAACGTTGAGTATAATTGGGCGATTCGACTATTAATTTGGAGACTAAAAATTGAGGCCATATTATATTATTAAATTTACCTACTAATATAACACATTTCTCGGATGTTTCCGTATTTCTTATTAATGGCATATAATAGTAATATAGGTATTTTAGATTTTCTACGTGGCACGTTATTTCTTTAGAGTAGTATGTTATTCGATGACAATAGCAGTTTTTTATTAAAATATATATGCTATTTAATTTCCCTATTACTATTAATACTTTCTAACAATCAATGTACGAAATAATAGGAATCAATAATAGAAAAATAAGACGCTGCATCTAGCGACAGTATAACTTATTAAAATTTATGTAAATTTGAATATTTTTCACGGTATTCGATTTGATTAAATGTTTAAATTTTATGACATTTTAATTTTGTTTCGTTTCTACTAAGTGTCGTACTTATATATAATGAAAATAAAAATAAAATCGGTTTTGCTGAATATAATTAAAATTTCTTAGAACCGTCACTTTCTATTAATGTGTAGATAAAACAATTCTAAAACGAGTCACATTAAGAGATTTTTAAATAGCACTTTATGGCAGTTGTAATGAACTTAAAATGCAATGAATTTTTAAATTTCATACAAATTTTTTTACCTCAACAATAATTTTCTAATTACAAACAAATTAATTATCGATCGGAAGGTTCAATGGCGAAATAAGCATATCAATTACGTGTACTGACATTATTTCTTCGTTCAGAATATTCAATAGCATGAACTTATAAAGATGATTCTACAAAATGCATGTCAAAATTATGAGTTCCGTTTGATAATAATAAATCATACGTTTTGAACACACAATGCGTAAAATAACAATTAATCGAGAAAATAAAATTCTTATTTATAACAAGTATATACATTTGTTAAATATAATTGATATGTAACTAAACAGTGAAGTCATTCCGTCTATTTTATTGATAATTCCGAATTTTACATCTCCCAATAACAGATAAACATTCATGTTACATAATGACAATGACTGGGAAAAATATTATAAATTAAAAAAAAAATACATTCAAGTATTTCATGCACCTGTATAATTTTGAATTGAACTAACAAAGAAAAATTAATGTCGTGGTAAAAGATCCACTTTATAGTATCTTTTGTTGTTGAGTTATTTTGTTTTGATGGTTATTGTTTGTTTTATTATTTTTATTTTAATAATCTGATCACTACTAAATCTCACTGATCGCAAATCAAGTATACTATAGCAATTTCCATTAAGTTTCTTAAAATTTCGATAAAAGATTATAAAATCAAAATCACTTATCTTTACAAACTATAATATGATAAATATGATAAAGTGTTTATATACAATTATACAATAACTATGTTTGACAGTTGCCTTAGAACTTTGTTATACGTGTGGTTCTCTTTTCCGTGGGGTATTTCAATGAAAATGAAAGGTAGAATATAAAAAAAAACTTCGTAATTTTTATAATACATTTTCGCATTGACGTCATTACAGTCTTCAATCTAAAAATATTATTATTTGTTTAGTAGAGATTCAATCTGAAAATTCACCTTGTACGTAAACTGGCCAAAATTTGTCAACCTACACGGGACTAAAAAACGACTAGATCTACAGTTTTTGAAGTTAGGACATGACCAGAGCTTTAGCGAATTTCGATAAAATTTTTCTCATATCTTCTAGTGAAATTTTAAAAACATTTAACAATGTAGAAGTTCTATTCACACATAAAATTTCACTTTTTACAGAGTATCGTTATGAAAACTACAAATATCTCTCATTGTATATTATACTTTGTTATTTATCATTATTGCATAAAGTTGTTAGAGTGTACGTTTTAAAAATACATTTTATAAGAATAATGTATTGGTAAATGCTATAAATCTGACGACAAAAAGGCCAGTAAAAATATGTATTTTACTTTTCAGGATTATGGTTTTATTTTAAAAGTTGGAACAAAATTCTATTGCATTTTAAGGGTGGCAGGGACATTTCAACATTGTGACGTGACACGTAATTGGAAGTGGATTTGAAACGATTTATACGTCACAACTTGTAGTAATGACTTCTTTCGTGTTAATTATGTGAAGTCGCATCTTTAAATGTAATAATGGTTTAATTCATGATATTTCAGTACTAAAAAATACACATGATTCACTTTCGGGCAAATAATTTTGAGGCACTTACAATTTTTCGTTATAATTATATTAGTTGTATTTTATTTTTTCAGTGGAAAATTCCTAAAACCGACTACGTGAAAGCTCGACGACTTACTTTATATTAATGACATTTTTCTAATCGCCAGTTTTTTCACTTATATAAAACGATTAGAATAGAAATAAAAATGATTGCAGTTAGCTTTATTTAGATCTTAATATGACGACTATGTATGAATTTATGTATTACAAATATATTGAAGGTTGGCACGAACAAAGTCAAAACGTATGCCAAAATGCAATTTTATGAAATTTTAAATATTATGTATGAAAAAAATCAATTGGAAAACATTGTTCATAAAATATTTTTTAATGTAGAGTAATGTAAAAGCACGTGTTTATGAATAAAATAATAAACGGAATGTTCACTTAATTCTATATAGTTAATAGGAGGACACTAAAATATTAGTTCAAGAAAATTTAATTTGTTCACGACTAACGTCCGAAATGATTTCATACAAGAAGACACCCAATTTTTTAATAATGAATACAAATGTTTATTAAGGACAATTCAGGAAAAAAAACATATTTAATTTAATTTATTGCTTTCCATATTTAGTTTATATTTCATAGGTTATTGACTGTTCACTGATAGGTTTACACCTACTCAGTGTCTACAATGAGTATATATAAACTTTGCAAATTCACCGGCAAAATGCTTATGCCATATATGTTTCTGAAGATGACAACTTATACTGTCGGAAAGTTGGACGATTTCATTTTATAAAAATGATTTGTTCTCAATAACTTATTAACTTGGCCAGGTTATAACTTTATTACTCGACTCGTGAAACGAAAAATCGATTTCAATAAATTATTTACTTTGTCATCTCAACGTATTATGAAAATATTATATGACAAATATAAAATTGAATTAATCCTATAATCATAAAAAATTATTGAATGCGTTAAATCAAAACACCTATTTTTACACCATTGATATTGCTCTCACAGTGAACTACAATAATAAACAAAACAGTACCATTTATTACTTAATTCGTGATAACGTATTATGATAATGTCTTTAATTATCTTTGAAGCTCTATATTGAAAATTTATCATCAAACATTTTGCGCTTGTTCTTCTTACTTTTAATTGAAAAATCTCGACGTGAAAGCTCAGTTCGAAACAAGGATTTATCCATTTATCCCAACACTAACTTTCTTCGCCAAATCTATACCACTTATTTCCCCACTAAAATTATTCATATTGTATCTTTTAAACGTCGTTTACAAACAAACAAACAAAAAAAATGAAAAAATTATCACATCTCCCGATCACGTTCGATTAATTTTCTACACTTTTTAAGTTGTTGATTTAATTTATATCCATGCAGCTCCTTGCGTTTACGGGTACGTATAAGTGCCCTCTTTTATTTTTTTAATATTTTGAAGAATCCGAAGAAAAAATTAATAAAAGCATTCGTCGATGATGAGCGATTACCTCAATATTGGCGTGGCGCATTTGGCAGAGGGGTTTTGCACTTGGATCAAAAAAGTCACAATCTCTTCTTAGGTGATTGTCCTGAGGCTAAATTGACACCACAATACCGTAGGGAGCCGCGTGTCGCACCGCGAAGGTTCAGCAACAATCGGCCAGGAAAGAGCCGGCTAAGAAATGTATCGGCAACGGGGCTCGAATTATGACTGAGGAAGAACAAGCACTGCGATCTTCAAGAGAGGTATAGAGGTGGAAAATGTCATAATCCCCCGCTGCTTAAACGTGTGTTCCGAGGTGAGCTCGGAATTTATTGCAGTCGGCTCCACCTGAACGTCAAACAGTTGTATGTTTGTATAGGAGAATGAGACCGACAATATACGTGCGAGTAGGAGTGCGACAATCCGAATGGCAACGTGCCGGAGTGTGGGGGACAGCAATTGTCAAACAGAGACCGGCAACCCAATGAGAGATAGAGCGATGGACGATAGGTTAGAAAGAAGGAGCACTCGAAATAGAGAGGGAGAGGGAGACAGAGAGAGAGAGAGAGAGAGAGGGCGCCCAAAACGGTGAGGGAGTGGAGGGAAGTATCAAAGGCGATAGAAAAGAGCGAGCTGAAGATAATGAACTGTAAGGTAAAGACAGAGACGGCACAATGTGGAACTGATAACGCTACGGGCAGATAGATATAAACGGTGATAAGAAGCGAGAAAGATAAAGAGAGTCGACTGACCGAACAGCCCCTGGACGGCGATTGGTCAATATCGGAAAAGTGTCCGTACGTTCGGCCTACTACGGTATAAAAAAGACCGATTGTTATAAAAGTTGGAATTTATTATGTTAATTGGCATTTTTAATTTATTGACTGCAAAACTTGAATATTTTGTGAATATTGGTGAGACTGTTAGTAAACCAAAATACTATATTAATTAATGTTTCGGTCCTCTTAATAAATGTATTGTAGAAAATTTTGTGAACCTTTCTATAAGCTGTGTGCCTAGGTAGAAACAGAAATATGTTTGGACGAATTGTCCTAGATGTTGTTGGAATTTGATTCACACTACTCTTTACTTATTTTCAGCTTTAACCATGAATGACGTCAAAATGATTTTAAGATTTAGATGAAACATTAAAAAACCATCTACATTCGTCCAATAAATAGAAAATATTGTTGTCATCGTTTTAGGCTACTTTGATATTAAGTCCCTGCTTAATCCAATACCCAACTTTCAATAACTTCATTTGATTAATCAACTAAACACAACAGTGATGGTTTATGAAAGAGATAATGGATATTTAGTGGTCACCCTGGTAAAAATATACGATAAAACATAATAGAAAAACTAGTGTTCTATGTTGTTTTTGTCCGATTTTTTTATAAATATGGACAAAAACAACATAGAAAAGTAGATTTTCTATCATGCCATATGATATATTTTATCCAGGGCAGTGTATATACAGCATATGAATAATATTGTATTTGTCCTAATATTCGATATTGAATCAGATGTTCTACCTGGATCTTATATCATTTTCTATACTGTATTTTAATTGAGCACACGTTCCGAGTTCATTTTCTGCAACTAAACTATCGATTTTCATTGGAAGACATTAAAATAGGGTGCCATCTAATGGAAAAAGAGAGATTCATGAAACCTTGCTGAATATCAAGTCAGCCTAAGATTGCAAAAACAGTTTTTACTTTTTAGTCGCGAAAACCATATATGTAACGTAGCAAATAACAAAAGGCTTTCTTTTATTGCTGTCTATTGGTTCTTGTCAACGTGACATAGACGTAAAATAATTACATTGAACTTGAATTTAAATCGGAAAATAGTATTATCGTCAGCATAATAACAATCCAACTATTATAAAACGGGGCATAAAAAATGGTACTTTATTTCGATGAAAACCTGATCGTAATTTAACATGAGGTAGTGGCTAACCAATTCTATATATTTTCTAGAAATACACAACGAATTTGTGAAATTTAAGAAAATTTGCAAAAAAGTATACTGGGTGAAATTATATCTCCATGCATATAATTAATCTCCATATATATATCTATCCTAAATAGTACAAGCACATCCATTGGAAGTCCATTCTACTTTGAGTACAGCTATTGGATGTTTATTTTATAGTTGGGATCCTACCTGTCGGGTAGAACTCGGACGGTATTCGGATCAATGATAGGGTTTCACATTCCACCAATAGTTGCTCTAGGGTTCCTCAGGGTTTCAATCTTGGTCCGGTTCTTTTTACAATTTTGATCAACGATCTTACTTCTAATATTTATTTTTCTTCATTTCTCCTATATGCAGGCGACATAAAACGTTTCAAAGTAATTGGCAACCCAATGGATGCGGCTGCTTTCTTCTATAAGAAATATATTTATAAATCACTCCTTATTTCCATCCTGACATATATATGGTTCTGTGATTTTGTCTCCTCACTTTCTTCAATTCACTTATATCATGACCTTAACTTCGCTTACAAAATTAAACACAACCTTAATTTTTAACCTTACTAGCCTCTCTTCGCTATTTTCTGTTCGTAACCTCGATTGCGATTTGAGGCACCCCAGAGCAATTTCTGAAGAACCTGCCAGGTTCTCCTATAGATTCTCTTCTTCTTTTCTCCCCTTCGTAGGCTTTGGAATTCAATTTCTCACTACTCTTTATACTTATATAATGTTTATATTTTGTGTAAGGGCTTGTCCCGTATACTTTTGTAAAATAAAATAAAAAAATAAAAATATCTAGATATCCAAGGTACGTCCAATTTTCGTTAATCGATGAATGGACGAAAATTAGATGAATCTTGGAAAATCCGTGCTAATTTTGATATTGAAAACTTGTTGTAATAGTATTCATGGATTTCAGAATATGAATTCCAATTCCTATTTATTTGGTCCAACCCTATAACATTACAAAACGACATTTTATGTATTCACACTGGGTACAAAATGTACTTTTCAAATTCTCTACTGCGTCAGCTTTAGTACTCACTTGTTTAACTTACAAGTATTAACAAGTATACTGTCCACTGTTTTTAATCTGCTGATTGAGTCGCGTATTCAAATCCACAGTCAGTTGATGAACACATGGAAGTAGTCTATCAATTGTCACGTGGTATTGAAGCTCATATGGGCTTCATAGAATCTAGCAAATAATTCAATTATCGAGATTAAAAAAAAATTACGTTAAGTTAAATTAATTGATAATAGAAGTTGACTCGGTTGAATCGAGTCCTGAAATCGTGTGCTGCGATGATAACTATATCACAAATGAATAAACTGCTTACTACCTAACCAGGGTGCTAATAGAATTAGTTCGCAGTTGATAACATGGCAAGATGAGAATTGAATTTTACCGCATAAGGCAAGATATACCCCAATTAATTATCTTCAATTTTGGCATTGCAGATTACTCCGATAAGTCCCAGTGCGGAACTTTCGCTTCGTAAGCACAACAATAAGAGACGTGGAAAATGTATATAATTACTTCCGATCCCAACTTCTCGTATGGGTCCAAATAATAAAATCTTGAGGACGTAATGCGCAATGTGATGATTAAGTTCATATGCAATCAATCTAACTTTATTCATAACAAATCTTAATCACATTTTCAGAATGAACCCGAAAATGGGGCATGCTCTCAAACTACCTATCGCATGGTCAACGAACTACAGATATACCCATGAAAAGACAGAATAAATCTTTCGATGCATGAGTTTATAAACTCAATCAATAAAATAAAATCATAACTCCATGCACGTTTGCAGACCAATCGGCGTATCACTTAATCTTTCAGCTACATTGTTCAGAAACATTGTTTCTCAAACAGGATTCATTATATTGGTTTATTATGCAAGGAGAGTTGGTATATGGAAGAAATAATAAAATGTTCCATGCGCTTGAGTCGGTATCCTTATAGTGCTAATGTTTAAATATGTTATCTCTGGTTTCGAAATGGTCGGTGTTGTATATCGGTGCGACTTTTGTAGGCCATCTTCGTTGTAGTGATTGACCGGGGGTGACACGGGGTTTCCCTACAAGATAACGTTTCTGGTTGTCTTTCTTTTATAACGCTTATCAACGACGTTTCCTTCAAGTTATTAAACTTTGATGTTTCACCCATCTCTATTGTGTATCTTCATGTAAATACGGCATGCATAAGAATCACGTCTCATCCCATTACGTATATCCACCTTACCAATCTTATACGTTTGATTTGCTTATGTACTTCTGTGCAATCATTATTTTTGTTATTTGTTTGAATTATATAGAATATATATGTAGTTGTCACTGTTAATTCATATTTTACCTGTGGGTAAATAAATAAATCAGATCAAAGCAAATCAAGTATCTCTCTCTCTTTCTCTCTAAATGTGCGATAGATAAGAATTCAAACAAAACTAAAGTAATATATAAAAAAGTATAGATTAAAATTAAATGTCTACCAAAATATATTATCCCAATTATCCCATCATTATCTATGCGGAAAAGCTGTACTGATTAAGATATAGTACGATATCAAATCTTTGCTAATCACGACAGGCGTTACCGTTGAATCTTCTCTTCATAACAGGTTGAAAGAACAGTATAAGCAGTTGTACGAATATTTAAGTACGCTTCTTCATTATTGACTAGTGGTTAAATAATAATTAAATTGACAAAGTTTAGGTTAGGTGTACAGTGAACAAGTGTTTTGTTACGGGAGTGCTTGTCGTGGTTGTAACTGGTTAGTGAACTCGTGCTCCTATTATGCTTCCCCTTATCACATTATACACTTGGAATCACGTGATAATCATGTCTTGTGATCGAGTCATCTCTAATATGAATTTCAGAAAGCTGCTTGGAGACGACGTAAGGTTTTTATAACACTTTACTTATTTCCTGTTTCTGCGGTCAAACTCTATTAATTAAGGTTTGTAAGAGATTAAAATGCGATTTAATACTACCTTTTCCTTATTATTCGCCATATTTAAAAAAATATTCAAATTTGTATTATTTATTCAATATCGATTTTTATTTATAATGGCTCATATATACTCATGCGAAATTGAAATATATATTAACGTTACATTTACATGGCAACTGCTTGATTTGGTATGTGTTTCTTGATTAACGCACTTCCCAGGTAGCAAAACAGCAGGTATGTCTGCTTTTTTCCGACAACAATGAAAATTGCCGAAAATATGCCTATTTCAGCAATTTGGCGGTCTGTTGTCGAAAAATAGCGGACATACCTGCTGTTTTGCTACCTGCGTGCTATCCTCACTACTATACTGTACCGTATCCGTGGATACGTTACACTGTACATAGTGCAAAACATGGCCGCTATGTCTTAACTCTTACTAGAGGAACTCTACTCACTACGAGTATAGTTCTCTTGTTTTCTTTCTTGCAAGTACTATTTTTAAACATATTTTTACATACAGCATGTCATCAACGTAATGAATAAAATTGTAAATAAGGTCAAAATTATAATATTACTTATTTTTAAATTCATTAATTCTGGTTAGATTCCGGTGGTCACTAAAGCGTTTAATCGGCAATGTGATACTCTTATATACCTTAAAAGTTTCAACTCCTTTAAACTATAACTTTCCTTTGATTTTCACACAAACCCTAATACGACATTATGAGGAAACTGTGACATAGCGTCGGGCACTATTACCGATGTTCTAAAATTAATGCAATATCAGTAATTATTGTCGATAAAATTCAAAACGAATCTCGCATATATATATATGATATATGACATGAATATTCAATTGATACAACCACTATTCGGTAATAGTTTCATAACTGTTACTGTTAGGATGGCGTATGGTTAGATTCATTCTCTCATAGTTGTTCGCATACATATATAATTATTGCATAAAATATATATGCATCGCTGTCGTCATATATTTATAAAAAATATAACATTGTTTTAGTGCTATATTTGTAATTCTATATAAAAATTGAATATACACGGTCCCAGATTGCACAATTACGTACAGGTTATATAATTTACAATTATATTGATTTATGTATAAAGTGATGATGTACATTTTGTTAAGTTATTCAGTGTAGTGAATTATTTCTTAAGCATATATATCATGCACGAAGAAAAATTTTCTTGTAAATTTTACCATTCCAGATGGTATTTTGAGGACAGACTTTTGTCATGAGAAAAACTGCAATTTCTTACAATAATAATTGATATGATGAACGGCAATTCTTACTATACTCGTAGTAAAAACTCCAAAAAATGTTGTAACTTTTGCCAAATATAATACCAATTTTTCTCATGACGAAAGTCTGTCCCCAAAATATGCCATTTGTCATGGAAAAATTTACAAGAAAAGTTTTCTCCACATAGTAATGAAAAACATTATTTATATTATAATTAGAGTTTTATAATTAGAATAATAATTAGAGTATTATAATTAGAATACTAATTAGAGTAGAGAGAATAAAGAGAATATATATATATATATTTTTTTTTCAGGTGATGAATGCGTGTCTTTTATATACATATATGTATATAACTTGGTATTTACAGTTTTATTTTTGCCATATAATATCGCTTTACACGTCAAATTAAAAATGTTTTTAATGTTCATCCACAATATTATATAACATTGCCATGTAAATAAGGACAATTAAAATATATTTAAACATGAACAAGCTATATACATTCGTACGCATGGTAAACTTTTCAATTGGCGAATACATTCCCTATTATTATTAATAATCGTTTTTAACAGTGAAAAGATCACAACTTTGTAATCAATTACGAATAGCTGCACTGTCAAAAATGCCATGAAATTTAATGTACCTTTAATGTACATGATTAATGAACATATGTACTGGATGTTTTTTGGAAGTTTTTTTACAGTGTGTGATCCTTATTATTCAAGAAGGTGACGAATGACTCGTAAGAATCAGCTTATCAAGTTATCATATACTTTAGTCAATACCATATTATCCATATTATGTACATTTTTTTATAAAATAAATATACATAAATATTCAGAATAAAAATTTTCCCGTTTTCTAGACAAGCAAGTACAACAAGAAAATACCTTATTTCAAATTTTCATGCGCGGTCACTTTTATTTGCGACACGTATAACGAGGAAAAAGACGGAATCTTTTTTCCAGCATGTCACATCAGTTGCTGTTCTTCATCGTGGGTATATATGTAAGATCCAGGCGGCGGGGCAGGCCGAGGAAAGGAACGAGAGAGTGCGGGATGCAAAAATATATATCTGGTAGAATCATAAAAGCGCCCGTGTACGTGCCTGACATGTTATACGGGGACAGAAGGGGGAAGTCTTGTTTGCACATTGATAACGTTACCGAGTTGCCAGATGATAAGGCTGTGGCATATCGCTTAAATACCATCGGGTGCCATCGCATTGTATACATCGGACGCCATTTTGCATTCTGAGTGATCCTCGCTACGAACGGAGCAAACTTATATATATATATATATATATATAACACGAATTCGGTCAAATCATACGTCTCACTGGCGCTTCGATATATATATTTTTCACTGATATATATTTACTTATTATGTAAATACTCTATATGAAAAAAAAAATAACAGATATCCATCTAGCTATCTATCTACCTATATATCCACATATACATTTTAAATAGTTGGAAGTATATATGCTCTAAAATATTTAATAAACAAGCCCGATAAATATCTTCTCTATATATACATTTAAGGCGGCTCAGTCGCAAACAACACCGAAATTGACTGGCGCATTAGGAACTCCAATAATACTTCAGGATATTTTAATATTTTTCAACACGAAATTCACTCGGAACATAATATCAATGATACTGCAAATAAATTAAATTATTAAAAAATGTAACAACTTACTAAAATTACTTGCGACGTTGCCAAACGAAAACGCATTGAAATATAGAAATACAACCCGGGAAAAAATGGATTCAGATATAATTATATCTGAATCATATATGGTTATATCTGGATCATATATGGTTATATCTGAATCTTATATGCTCCAGATATGGTCATATATAATTGAGATATAACGATATATAACCATATATTCACATATATACTTATATCAGGTCAAAATCCATATATAATTA